>OZ021727.1:87147446-87179946 GCA_963978545.1 Linyphia triangularis | reverse complement strand
ATCCCATACAGGTTGGCGCGATTTGTGAAAAACTTGCAAAACTGGTTTTCGTTGCTGCTTTTCAAGCCAAGTTGTTTCAGATCAAGTGACGTTACATTCAATTCGAGCCGAATGAATCATTTTCTCGTCAAAGTCTAACAGGTGAATTTAGGTTGCAAAAAAAAAAAAAGAAAAAAAAAAAAGAAAGAGCAGTGGGCAGAAATTTTTGTGTTTATGGCCTTTTTGAAGCGTTTGAAATTGAATAAAAAAATGCGAGAACTGTCCAGTGGAATCTGGGGAGTCCCAATTAACCCCCTTGCAGTCATCCAATCGGGCTGAAACTTGGCAAATAGGTTCGATGTAGATGAAAATGCATTCTATCAAGTTTTGGAGCTGTTACTAAAAGCTGTCAATAAAAGATCGCTTTTATGGAATACTAATAAACTAACTTGCCGTCATCCAATTGCGCTTTGGCTAGCATTTAACCGACCATTGTTGAAGCTCATTTCTGTTGCCACATTATTTTTTAATAAATAAATAATAAATTACTTTAATCAGAATAAATAAATGATATTTGGATGTTAGAGTATAAATTCACGCTCTTTTTTAATAAATAAATTTTGATACGTAGTTTGCCACACATTTTTCTGATATAAATGTTTTTGATATCTGCGCTGTGTTAATGAACATATATATAAGGTATATAAGGGTTGAAAATGTATATAAGAGATTTTTTAAAAACTCTTTTTCTTTTATAGGAAATATTACTTTTGTATGTATATTGCGGTAGAATATTTTAGATTTTGTTGAATTTTAAAGTTATGCTTCCATCACTCATCCACAATCATCACTCGTGCACTATCACTCATTCCGCAATAGAGAGAGAGAGAGAGAGAGAGAGAGAGAGAGAGAGAGAGAGAGAGAGAGAGAGAGAGAGAGAGAGAGAGAGAGAGAGAGAGAGAGAGAGAGAGAGAGAGAGATCCTTTCTTTGCTTATTATCCATATGTTAACATAGGGTAATGAAAGTAACGGTTTCAGTCAAAATTGCTTTTCGATTTTTTTTTTTTTTGCATTTCTCTGCGTTTTGGAACGTTCTGAGTTCAAAAAAGTGGTCTAGAAGAAATGTATGTCTGTGTTTCTGTGGTCAGCATAACTACCGAACGGATTGACGTATGATGCTCAAATTATATGTACAGGGTAGTAGTAGCCATATGCCCTCTCTTTAAGGTTTAGGTCAAAATTGGGCATGCGCATAATGAATGCTCTTACATGCGCATAAGAATGCTAATGAATGCGCATAATGATTGACATTGAAAAATTTATGTTTTTCAGCAATTTCCAAAACAAGGCCAGAACAATTTTGTTCTAAACACCACCACCACCACCGAATTTTGGAGTAAAGAAAGAAAAATGTATGTTTTTAACACAGAGTTATCTTCTCTTGAGTATCACCCATCAATGAATGATTTTTCTCTATTTCAGTAACAAGAAAGGATAGTGGAATATTTATCGAAAAACATATGCCATTTTGATTGTGGTTTTTTGAAAGTATAATTATTATGGCCAAAATGGGGAGGTTTTTTTTTAAGGGGACTGTTAAGGCAAAAATTTCAAAATTTTCTATTTTTATATTATAGTGGAAATATATAGCCTTCAATTCTAGCTTTCAGTACATGCCTTACTTTTGCTGATCCGAGAAGAACTAAGAATATTATTTGAGTTTTCGTAAGCGCGCATATCAGAAATCGTAGGTATTTCAACTTCTTAAATTGCATTTTTCTCTTCATGTGTATTTTAAGATTTTTAGGGTATTCGATTTGTTCCTTGCGATTCAAAAGTTGATGGATTTTTTTTAATTTGGAGATATTGCTTACTATACTATTTTGAACATAATTGTGCATGGATTTTGGAATCTGGTATTTTTTTATTGTTTTACAGCAATTTTCGTAATGCTTCTATTTAAAAAGTTTATATTTTTTGCCGTTGTACGAATGTTTTACTTTTAAATAATTAACTAATGAGTCAAATTCAAAATCCATGCACAATTATGTCAATATTTATTCAATTAGCTTGTACAAAAAAATTGAGACAGATTGCAAAAAATTTGAATCGCAAGGAGCGTTTTTAAAATTACGGAAAAAACGCTAAATTTTTCAATAAAAATTTAATTTCTTGAAAAAAAATCAATATAAATTTTTGAAATTTTAGGTTGTGCTTCATCTAATTGCTATTGAACTGCACAAAAAATTTCATGAATTTTAGACAAAAATTGAAGAATTTTTATTTTTGACTTAACAGTCCCCTTAAATTAACGAAACTATGAAAACGGTTAATTACTCCAATTCATTGCAAGTATAAATGCAATGATCAGTATTAAGTGTAATTGAACTTTGTGTGATCTTCCACCACCTTGGTTTAAATATTTATATATTGACAATAATGTGTAGAAAAAATATTTATGTGTAATTTATTGGGTATTTTTGGTTATCTGCATTTGTAAGATCAACCTTTATTGCTACGAAATCTATTTTATTTTTAATTGCATTTTTAAGAATATATTTCTAAATCCATCAGAATGCATAAAATCTATTGAATTTATGCAAGACGTTTTATGAGTAGGGCTCCATCGTAAAGCAACACAATAGATAAGTTTGCAGCTAACCACAAATTATCTTTAAAAATTCGAATTTTAACATTCCATAAGCCAATCAAAAGGCACATTTTATTTTTCCACGAACATACATGCATTAGAAGCATGGTTTATGAAAATTATCCATATACCCAAGTATTGGATATTAAGCAAGTCATTGCTCGCAGATAGTAGTTTTTGCGACTAATAAATTCGAAATTTAAAATTCAATGAGCCAATTACAAATATGTATTTTTGCCGGACTTTTAGAAGTTTTTTTTTTTTTTTTTTTTTTTTCAATTCTGACGAAAAAATCGTCTGCTTGAATAAATTAAAAAATAATTTTAATATAATTCATTGAAAAATTATATTTTTATGCAAAATCATTTCAAGGAGACTTGGTACCCCTTGTTTTGACAAAAAATTACAAAAGTTTCGATTTTTTTTTTTGCGTTTTTATAAACTTTGAAACCTTATTCTATTCTGGTAAATTTTTGAGCTAATCCAAAAACTGCAATTGCGTATTTTTTTATTTTTTTTAAATAGAGAATACCTCATTACTGCAATAGCCTCTTCGATATTTCGAATTTTTTTCTCAATTCGTGGTTTTTTGGAATTTCCACCTTACTAAAATGCTGAAACTCCAGCAAATATAAATTAGATAACTTGATTTTTGTGTGTGTCATTTTAAAGATCTATTTGACAAAAATAAGCATCGATTTTTGAATAAAATATAAACTTTCTTTTTTTTAATTTAAATGTTGAAAAATAATATTTTTTCTGATTTTTTTTTTATCTATAGGTAGAGTTTTTATTGCTTTTCTTTAAAACTATTTTACTTAGTCAAAATCGGATGTCTGAAAGTTAAATGTATATTACTAGGAAAATTTTTATAAAAAAATCAGGAAAAGATATTGTAAAATGAAAAACTTTTATTGAAAAATGAAAACCTATTGAAAGTTTTTGAATTAAAAAAAAAAGTTTTAAAAAGTTTTTGAAATTTTCGTAAAAAAAATTTAGTTATTCCCTAATAATACTTAAAAATATGTAAAAATTATTATTTTAAAGGCTTAAATTAAAACTAGAGGTGTGGAACATCGCACAACTTTCAATTACACTATAATACTGACGTGGATTTGTGTCATCTACCGTTTTTTTATTTCCATCATTCATTTTACAAAAATGTACAGTTTGGAAATATTTTTTACGATAATTCTTTTATGGGTCTTAAAAAAAAAAATCGTTGATTAGGTATGTTCACGGAAAGAGAACTCTGTGTTAAAGGCATTTCTTTTCAATTTTTTAAGCCATTAAGCATTTTTATGGGATTTTCGAAGGTGGGGACGTTTAGAACACCTTAAAAGGCATTACCACAGCGATTTTGGACAACATCGTTAGAACAATTTTAGCAATTACTAAAAAACATGATTTTTTTCAGTGGCCAGCTACCTTATGCCCATGCGCGATTTTGACGAAAACTTTAATGGTAGGTCCCTGTGCCATCACCAGCCCGCACTTTAAATTTGAACATCGTAGGTCAATTTGTTCGGAGATATGCTGAACACAGACACACAGACAGACATTTTTCTCTATCACTTTTACCAAATCAGGATGCTCCAAAATGTGAAAGAAATGCCAAAAAAAAAAAAAAAAAAAAAAAAAAAAATTTTTTTTTTACCGACTACTATACTTTAAGTACCCTATGTATACACATGGTAAATGAAAATAAAAATATTTTAAGGGTACCATG
Organism: Linyphia triangularis; assembly: GCA_963978545.1. NCBI lineage: Eukaryota > Metazoa > Arthropoda > Arachnida > Araneae > Linyphiidae > Linyphia > Linyphia triangularis. The sequence continues at coordinate 87,175,588 of OZ021727.1, read as the reverse complement.
TCACTTTAAAACTAATAATATAATAAAATTTATGATTATCCTGGATTTTCGTTCCCATACAATGACTGTCAATAAAAAGACACAATTTTTTAACACGCAATGCGCGATATAAGCGTTAAAACTAAGTACTGCCAGGTAATCCTCAAATATGTTATTAGTTTACAACAATGTAGTAGCTACTAATTACATATTAAATAAACTTAATCCTTTTCAGCTTCGAATTACAAGGTAAGTTGCCTGATAAACAACCAAGTAATAACCGAGCATAATCTTTCAGAAAGTTATATTGTAATACGGTGTTAAGGTACTTGCCTACGTTTGGAGCACTATAAAAAAAAAAAAAAAACTTTATGTAGGAATATTTTAAGTACCTCTTTATATTTAGTACTACTATAGATTAGTAATACAGCAAAAAAAAATTCAAATTTATTATTATTATTTTTCAAAAATTATAATTTTGCATGAAATTTTGATGAAATATTTCAAAAACTTAAAATAAGATAAATGAAAAACTATTAAGTTTTTTTAGGAAATAAATTGTATATAAATAAACTACATGCTTTTATCTAGGGCATATACTACATTAAGAAAAATATATTCATTAAAACCTTTTTTATGGATAGTCGAAAAATAAGTTAGTGATTTTTTAACAGTTTCACCTTCGTTATATTCAAACTATAGGTTGTATTTCATAAAATAACCCTCCAATCTCAATTTCGATAGCACATTCCCTAGAACACAATCAACAAGAGAAGAACAAATATTTTTATAGTGATTCGTGAACAATTTTTTGAGTTATGACATTTCAAATAGCAATATTTGTATGAAAATCATTTCCGAGAAAAATGCCATTAAACTTTAAAACACATAATTTCTATATAAACAATATTACTTACACACTTAAAATGCACCTTATCCTTTTTCAATTTTTTTTATTTATTATAAAGAAGAAAGTATTAATATTTATAGGGAAATCACTTTTTAATCGGCGACTTTTGGTTTTGGTGTGCTATTTCCAGTCATTTCCGGTTGTAATTTACAGTTTTTGATCAGTTTCCAATTCTCATAGCTTTTGTTCAAATCAATGCAGAGTTAAAAAGAAGATAGTTTTAGAAACTTAAAGATTTGGGCTAATATATTCACGAATAATATTTTTTTTTTCAGATTTCATCAAAATCTACCTTTTCAACGTAGGCAAGTACCATAATATGGAGATTTTAAGAGCACATTTATCCGTACTTCTTAGTAGAAATCATTAAATAAAATTGATCCTTTTGACTGCAGTTGCATGAACTAGATATAATGTTACTTTATTTTTAAAGGTCAAAGCACTAAAATTCGACAACAGTAGTAACATACGTCACATTAACGTAATAGATAAGATGTCGAATTAAATTTTTTAGGATATCTGTTTGGATTTTTAATGGATTACATTTGACGTTATCTGACAGGATATAGTACCCGGGTTCGAAGTCTTTTCAGTGCAAAATGTTTTTGTTTTTTTTAAAACTATTTTATTGATTGGGGTTCATTGACAGAAATGCTCAATATTGCTACGTGATGCAGTTAGGGCATTTGATAATTTATATTTTCAATCGTCTGTTTTTTATAATACTTCTTACTAATAAATTTATTAAATATGCTGTAAATTTCACTATAAGAGTTTTGCTAAATTTTATATGGGTACATTTCCATCCCAAACTTAAAATTTTTTTAAATGCTACCATTTATATAGTGGACCAACAACCTCGAAATTTTTTGTACAATTATGTTTAGCAACATTTCTTCACTATGCATTAAAATGTCCTTCATTATACATATATTATAAAAAATACATATATTTGTACAGTACGTGGAAAAAAAAAATCGGAACGATGGCTATATCTTGTACTCTAATTGATGAAATTTAAAACGACAAGTGCCGTTGTAAATCATGGAAAGGTCTTTATTAATTGTATTTACTATTTTTTTTTATCATGAGGGGTCATCTACATACTAAAACTAAACAAAATTTTAAAAAGTTCAACCTCATAATATTATACCATATTTAGATTTAGAATTAAAAAAAAAAAAAAAAAGTCTAAATACCAAATTTCATAATTTTTCGATGAACGGTTAGCAATTTAGTTGATGTAAAAAAAATGGCAAATTATAAAGTTAAAAAGAAACTTTGTTTTCTTAGCCATGAATTCTTAAATAGTTCATATATTTTAGCAATTTTTGTTTCAAATGATAGTTTATTAAAGGCAAAACATAAATAACATGCACTTTTCAACTAAACCGTTTTTAATAATTAATTATTAATTAATAAAACAAGTTTTAAATTTTTTTAAATAGAAACATGCATTTTTTTTGCTTTCATTAGAATTATCATGGTCGAAAACCCCTCCAGAATTTTTTTCGTTCTACTTTGACTTTTGGTTCTCACTATTTTAGCAAAAATGTAAAAAAGCTTACTTTAAGGGACCGTTTAATAAATTACGTCTTGAAGCACGTAAAACGTTTGCTTCTTCCTCGCCTTAAAGAAATTTGCTCTCAAGATAGACCAAAACATTTTCGCTCATTAGTTCCGTGTTGAATGATTCCGTGAATAATGAACTGAAATTTGCTATCAAGGGTAAACGAAGTATTCTAAATCGAATGAAAACATTAAAAAAAATTGAGGTTCGTATTGAAATTTTTAAAGATAGAGTTAAATTTACTTAGTATACAACCCCATAAGCAAATTTTTTTTGCACCAGACATGTAGAAAATTGTAAACAAAACATTTTGGTGCAAACCGCAAGATTCTACGACAATTAGAACCGAAGATATAGCCCTGGTTCGGATTTTTTTTTTTTTTTTTTTTTTCGCCTACTGCACCAGACAAATCGTCTGCTAACAAAACTGTCAAACAATTTAGGACAATGTAGAAAGATATTATCTCTCTCAATAAAAGGTTTTGCAGCCTATTTCTGATAATTTATTCTGTACTTATAGAGTTATGTTCCACACCACTAGTTAAATGAAAAATCACCAGCTCCGAGTCTGAAATTTTATTTCTGTTCAACTATAGAACCTAAAGATAAAAGCATGTGCAAAAATGTTTATACTATGTTGATAAAAAACTTCAAGTTTTTCTTTTAGACTGAGAGGCAACTGCAATTTTTGGACCTCATCGAACATCATTCTGATTTTTTTATAGAAATTAGAGAAAAGTGAGTAAATTACTAATCCGCTGGTCTGCCGTGGCAAAAATGGCCGAAACTGGTAAAAAATCGACTTTTATTAAGTTGAACTAATTCCAATTGCCAAATGAGCCATAACTTGCCAAATAATGAGCATGTTTTTTTAATTTGGTAACCCTCACTCTTTAATTATCAATTAAGAAGGTTGCAGACGATTCAGATATCTGGCGACGGTCTACTTGCATCTATTAAAAGGGAGCCAAGTTGGCAATAAACATTACGTCACGGATGACTTAACTGATGTCGCCAATTTGGCTTACTTTTAAAAGATACACATTTTCTAAGCCAGAGATCAAAAATCGTTTGCACTTTTTCTCATTGAAAATCAAAATGCAGGGGGTTGCCAGACGAAAAAGTTTGATCTCTTTTTGGCAAGTTATGACATATTTGGCAATCGGATTTTAGTTCAACTCATTCTAAGTCGATTTTTGATCAGTTTCGGCCATTTTTGCCACGGCAGACCAGTGGATTCCCAATCTACTCAATTTTCTCCAATCTCTATAAAAAATTCAGAATGATGTTAGATGAGGTCCAAAAATTGCAGTCGCCTCTTGGACTATTTCATGTACGTTAAAATATTGTGCCACGAGAAGCATTTTGAAAAATGTTAAGGGGGTCTAGGACTCCAAATTCTAAAATCTTTATTTCTAGAATTATTTTTCTGAAATTTTTTGCGCAGTAATATATGATGCTTTGAAACTAAGAAAATTATTTTAAATTTTCAAATTTAAAAAATATTTTTTAAAAAAATTAAAAAACTTCAAAATTTTGATATTTTCTAAATTTGATGTATCTAAAAAAAAAACTTTTTAAAACAAATCACTTCATTTTTGCATAAAATTACTTCATATAATTCGTATCCAAAATTATCTTCGTGATTTTTCAATAAAGTAACTAGAAAAAATAAAAAATAAAAAATATTTTGCGCAAAAACTGTATAAAATCCATAGTATGCTAAGCTCCAGAAAGTTAAAAAAAAATTTTAAATAAAAAAACATAATTCCTGCAGACAATTTAAAGAAATATATATGAAAAATAATTGCGGAAAGTTTCATAAATTTATAACTAGTAATTTTTAAGTTATATCCATTTAAACTAAAAAAAAAGGGACAAAAATCTATCACCGAGAAAAACAGTTTCAAAGTTTCAAGATAGCATGTCTGAGATACAGTCGTCATGAAACAAAAAGTTAAATATTTCAAGTTCTACTAACCATAGAAACAAAATTGTGATGCCATTTTATTCAAATACATTTGCATTTTTTATAATATTAAAATTGTTTTGGAAATTTTTTTAAATTTTGAGTTCCAGACCCCCTTAAAATTTCGTATTATTTTAATGCATTTTTTTCTCAATAATTTACAATCTATTTCGTATTATCTGCTCAATTTTTTTGTCGTGTTATAAGTCACATCTTCGATGTTTGTGCCAAATTTTATTTAATTCTAAGCAAAAGTAAAGAATTTTGGAAAAAGTGTGTCCCATGTCTCCTTAAGGGGGTCCGGTACCGAATATAAAAAAAACTTTATTTATGTACATTTTTATGTAAATAATTTATTTTATGTATGAGATACTATTTATATATCTCTGAGAAAATGTTTTTTTTAAATATTGTGTTTAGTTATTTAAAAAAAAATTAAAAACCAAGAAAAATCCATAATAATTAATGTTTGCATATTTTGATATAAGTCAAGAAAAAATATTTTTTTTTTCAAAGTGAAAGCTTTCTGTAATACATAATTATATAAAGAAAATTTTGTCTTCATAGAATTTTGATAGGTGAATTAAAAAATATGAAAAAAAAAAAAATCTCAATGTTAAAATATTGAAATTTTTGCTTTTTTTTATGTTATCTTTTACGCTAAATGTTATATTTTAAAACAGAATTAAATAAATAAAATTATGTGAAGACAAAATATTTAAAACTATACAAATTAAATGCTCCAAAATTTTGAATACCCAATTGTTAATGGTTCTGGAGATAAATCGATTTGAATATGCAACATCTGTGAAAAACACTAGTGCTCGAAAAACGCACTTTAAGCAGACGTTTCAAGGTGTTACGCCCATTAGTGATGTTTAAATCACAGGTAATTTTGTGGCGTTCTAATCACCGGAGTAATAAGATAAAAACATCATTATCTTCAGGAATGTATGAACTATTTTTTAAAATCAGGAAAAAAAATTGGGATTTTTGAAGAAATTTCGGTACTGGACCCCCTTAAGAGACGGTCTAACTCAGAATAAATTAATCAATTGCATCACTTATGCTCTGCCACCCTCCGCAAAACTAAAAAAAAGCTGAGACGCACGTGTCAATTTCCGACACTCTAAATGACGTCCCATTGACGTTACTACGAGATCTTTTTTTTTTTCTTCTTTCGCAAATCCGATTTTGTAGTGGCGACTATTTTTGGCCGCGACGGAACCGCGATTGACTTTGAATTTGGATTAGTTCCGTCTGATTTGGCGAGGGGGGGGGGAGGATATGTCGGCTGGACACACGAACGCTGAGCTTAACGAGGCAGACATTGAGATGAATGAGACGTCATTGAGGAGTTTTCAGACATATCCCAAGTCGGGAGGATGTTTGAATCCTGTGTTTGGATGAAAGGGAAGATCTTTGAAGTGAATCAGTCGGTTTGCTTTATGTTTGTGAGGATTAAGTTCTTTTGGATTATTGTTTGTGGTTCGGCACGTGGTTTGTTAATCTTAGCGTTGAGATGACTCGTGTTTTTATGGAGATGTAATCGTGGCCTTCCGCGCAAAAAAAAGTGAACTCTCAAAACACACGTTTGAGAAAACGAGTTTTAAACTTATTTTAGGCGAATTTTTAACCGAAGTCGAAATCCAAAAAATGTTAACAAGCCTGCATTTTTTAAAAACGAAGTGAAATTAGTACATATTTATGAAGAATTTCTTTCTGATTCCAAATATTTAAATAAAAGTTCTTTTAAAAAAAAAAAATAGTTATTTAAATATTAAGAAAAGAAAATGCCCCAAAACCGAGCCAGTGCGATAAAAAAAAGTCAGCAAAATTCGTGACGTAAAGAGATCCCTGCTTATCTTTGGTTATAGTGAGGTTTCTGCCGAATAGTTATCGTTAAAAAAGTTGGCGTTGATAGATCATTGCCACATTCCGTACAGGTTGGCGGGATTTGCAAGAAACTTACAAATCTGGTTTCCGCTGCTGCATTTCAAGCCAAGATGTTTGAGATCTCTTTACGTCACGTTCAATGCCAACGAAATGAGTCGTTTTCTCGCCGACCTCTAACAAGGTAATTTTGACTGCAAATTACAAAAAAGAAAAAGCGCATTAAGCAGAAATTGTCATGTTTATGACCTTTTCAAAACATTTAAAATTAAATAAAAAAATGAAGAAAAAAAAGAAGAAAAAAAAAAAAAAATTGTGGGAATTATCCATTAACAATAAGATTGTCAAAAATTAAATTGTATTGCGTCAGTCTAGTCACTAAAAGTCTGTTTTTATAAACTTTTATATTACAGTACTTATGTCCAGGTATTGAACATATATAAAATGATGAAGTTAGGGTCCGGTACTTACTTAGAAGCCCATGTTAAATTCTACAAGTTTAGGTGCACTTTTCGCTAGAATCCGCTGTCCGTTATGCATGAAATTATTACTACACATTATCTAAATACATATAACAATATTTTAACTCGAGGTTCCAATTTCTTTTTTCCAAAATTGAATTAATAATGGCTTTTTTTAAAAAGTGTTCAAAAAAGTTCACAAATTTTCAACAGAAGTTCAAAATACTTCTATATGAGGGGAAAAAAAAGGAAAAAGAATATATATATATATATATATATATATATATATATATATATATATATATATATATATATATATATATATATATATATATATATATATATATATATATATATATATATATATATATATATATATATATATATATATATATATATATATATATATTTTTTTTTTTCTTTCTTTCTTTTTTCTTCTATTAAAATACTAATAGACTGAGGGGTGACTGCAACTTTTGGACTCCATAGAACATCATTCTGAATTTCTTATAGAAATTAGAGAAAAGTGAGTAGATTACGAATCCACTGGTCTGCCATGGCAAAGATGGCCGAAACTGGTCGAAATTCGACTTTTAATTAGTTGAACTGAATCCGATTGCCAAATGTAAAATGTCCTTACCAAATAATGAGCATTTTTTTTTTAATTTGATAATCCTCATTTTTTAATTTTCAATTAAGAAGGTTGCAGACGATTAAGATATCTGTCAATGGTCTACTTGCATCTATCAAAAGGGAGCCAAGTTTGCAATAAACATTACGTCACTGATAACGTAACTATGTCGCCAATTTGGCTTACTTTTAAAAGATACATAGCCAGAGATCAGAAATCGTTTTCGCTTTTTCTCATTGAAAATCAAAATGAAGTGGGTTGCCAGACGAAAAAGTTTGTTTTCTTTTTAGAAAGTTATGACATATTTGGCAATCGGATTTTAGTTCAACTCATTCCAAGTCGATTTTGATCAGTTTCGGCCATATTTGCCACGGCTGACCAGTGGATTCCTAATCTACTCACTTTTCTCCAATTTCTATACAAAATTCAGAATGATGTTCGACGGGGTCCAAAAATTGCAGTCGCCTCTCGGACTATAAGATGTATCTAAAGTGTTTACCTTAAAAAAAATTAGAATTTTATGAAGCTTTTTAGAAAAATGTACATAAAGAAGAAAAAAAAATGCATTTTGCGATAACGTGATTTAAAGTTACATCAGTTGACGGGTAAGGGAGGAGTATGTTTACTTCAAGAAAATATTATAAATACTTCTAAATAAGGTATTGTAAATAATAAGGTATTATTTTGAAGAGAAAAATTTAAATTTTAATAAACTGAAAATTGATATTTTGAAAATTTTTAATGTGCCGGACCTCCTTGAAATACTTCTCTGTTGAGGTTGACGGCATATGATAAATCTACTAATTCGACGTAATTAAAAATCTACTAATTCGGAGTTTTTTTCAATTTTTTTTTGTCAGTTGTGCGATAAAACTGTATTATGTCCATGGTGCGATAAAACTATATTATGTCCATGGTGCGATGAAACTGTATTATGTCAATGGTGTGATAAAACTGTATTTTGTGAATGATGCGATGAAACTGTAATATGTCAAAGACGTGCTGAAACTATAGGTGTCAATGTTGCGATGAAACTATATTATGTCCATGGGGCGATGAAACTGCATTATGTCAATGGTACGATGAAACTGTTTTGTGTCAATGTTATGATGAAAACTGTATTATGCTAATGGTAACATGAAATTGCATTATGTCAATGGTGTGATAAAACTGTATTATGTAAATGATGCGATGAAACTGTATTATGTAAATGATGCGATGAAACTGTATTATGTCAAAGGCGGGCTGAAACTAAATGTGTCAATGGTGCAATGAAACTATATTATGTCCATGGGGCGATAAAACTATATTATGTCCATGGTGCGATGAAACTGTATTATGTCAATGGTGTGATAAAACTGTATTTTGTGAATGATGCGATGAAACTGTAATATGTCAAAGACGTGCTGAAACTATAGGTGTCAATGTTGCGATGAAACTATATTATGTCCATGGGGCGATGAAACTGCATTATGTCAATGGTACGATGAAACTGTTTTGTGTCAATGTTATGATGAAAACTGTATTATGCTAATGGTAACATGAAATTGCATTATGTCAATGGTGTGATAAAACTGTATTATGTAAATGATGCGATGAAACTGTATTATGTAAATGATGCGATGAAACTGTATTATGTCAAAGGCGGGCTGAAACTAAATGTGTCAATGGTGCAATGAAACTATATTATGTCCATGGGGCGATAAAACTATATTATGTCAATTGCACGATGAAACTGTATTATGCTAATGGTAACATGAAACTGCATAATGTCAATGGTGTGATAAAACTGTATTATGTAAATGATGCGATGAAACTGTATTATGTCAAAGGCGGGCTGAAACTAAATGTGTCAATGGTGCAATGAAACTATATTATGTCCATGGTGCAATGAAACTATATTATGTCCATGGTGCGATAAAACTGTATTATGTCAATGGTACGATGAAACTGTATTATGCTAATGGTAACATGAAACTGCATTATGTCAATGGTGCAATGAAACTATATTATGTCCATGGGGCGATGAAACTGCATTATGTCAATGGTACGATGAAACTGTTTTGTGTCAATGTTATGATGAAAACTGTATTATGCTAATGGTAACATGAAATTGCATTATGTCAATGGTGTGATAAAACTGTATTATGTAAATGATGCGATGAAACTGTATTATGTCAAAGGCGGGCTGAAACTAAATGTGTCAATGGTGCAATGAAACTATATTATGTCCATGGTGCGATAAAACTATATTATGTCAATTGCACGATGAAACTGTATTATGCTAATGGTAACATGAAACTGCATAATGTCAATGGTGCAATGAAACTATATTATGTCCATGGGGCGATGAAACTGTATTATGTCAATGGTGTGATAAAACTGTATTATGTAAATGATGCGATGAAACTGTATTATGTCAAAGGCGGGCTGAAACTAAATGTGTCAATGGTGCAATGAAACTATATTATGTCCATGGTGCAATGAAACTATATTATGTTCATGGTGCAATGAAACTATATTATGTCCATGGTGCGATAAAACTGTATTATGTCCATGGTGCGATAAAACTATATGATGTCCATGGTGCGATGAAACTGTATTATGTCAATGGTGTGATAAAACTGTATTTTGTGAATGATGCGATGAAACTGTAATATGTCAAAGACGTGCTGAAACTATAGGTGTCAATGTTGCGATGAAACTATATTATGTCCATGGGGCGATGAAACTGCATTATGTCAATGGTACGATGAAACTGTTTTGTGTCAATGTTATGATGAAAACTGTATTATGCTAATGGTAACATGAAACTGCATTATGTCAATGGTGTGATAAAACTGTATTATGTAAATGATGCGATGAAACTGTATTATGTCAAAGGCGGGCTGAAACTAAATGTGTCAATGGTGCAATGAAACTATATTATGTCCATGGTGCAATGAAACTATATTATGTCCATGGGGCGATAAAACTATATTATGTCAATGGTGTGATGAAACTGTATTATGCTAATGGTAACATGAAACTGCATTATGTCAATGGTGTGATAAAACTGTATTATGTAAATGATGCGATGAAACTGTATTATGTCAAAGGCGGGCTGAAACTAAATGTGTCAATGGTGCAATGAAACTATATTATGTCCATGGTGCAATGAAACTATATTATGTCCATGGGGCGATAAAACTATATTATGTCAATGGTGCGATGAAACTGTATTATGCTAATGGTAACATGAAACTGCATTATGTCAATGGTGTGATAAAACTGTATTATGTAAATGATGCGATGAAACTGTATTATGTCAAAGGCGGGCTGAAACTAAATGTGTCAATGGTGCAATGAAACTATATTATGTCCATGGTGCGATAAAACTATATTATGTCAATTGCACGATGAAACTGTATTATGCTAATGGTAACATGAAACTGCATAATGTCAATGGTGCAATGAAACTATATTATGTCCATGGGGCGATGAAACTGTATTATGTCAATGGTGTGATAAAACTGTATTATGTAAATGATGCGATGAAACTGTATTATGTCAAAGGCGGGCTGAAACTAAATGTGTCAATGGTGCAATGAAACTATATTATGTCCATGGTGCAATGAAACTATATTATGTCCATGGGGCGATAAAACTATATTATGTCAATGGTGCGATGAAACTGTATTATGCTAATGGTAACATGAAACTGCATTATGTCAATGGTGTGATAAAACTGTATTATGTAAATGATGCGATGAAACTGTATTATGTCAAAGGCGGGCTGAAACTAAATGTGTCAATGGTGCAATGAAACTATATTATGTCCATGGTGCGATAAAACTATATTATGTCAATTGCACGATGAAACTGTATTATGCTAATGGTAACATGAAACTGCATAATGTCAATGGTGCAATGAAACTATATTATGTCCATGGGGCGATGAAACTGTATTATGTCAATGGTGTGATAAAACTGTATTATGTAAATGATGCGATGAAACTGTATTATGTCAAAGGCGGGCTGAAACTAAATGTGTCAATGGTGCAATGAAACTATATTATGTCCATGGTGCAATGAAACTATATTATGTCCATGGTGCAATGAAACTATATTATGTCCATGGTGCGATAAAACTGTATTATGTCCATGGTGCGATAAAACTATATGATGTCCATGGTGCGATGAAACTGTATTATGTCAATGGTGTGATAAAACTGTATTTTGTGAATGATGCGATGAAACTGTAATATGTCAAAGACGTGCTGAAACTATAGGTGTCAATGTTGCGATGAAACTATATTATGTCCATGGGGCGATGAAACTGCATTATGTCAATGGTACGATGAAACTGTTTTGTGTCAATGTTATGATGAAAACTGTATTATGCTAATGGTAACATGAAACTGCATTATGTCAATGGTGTGATAAAACTGTATTATGTAAATGATGCGATGAAACTGTATTATGTCAAAGGCGGGCTGAAACTAAATGTGTCAATGGTGCAATGAAACTATATTATGTCCATGGTGCAATGAAACTATATTATGTCCATGGGGCGATAAAACTATATTATGTCAATGGTGTGATGAAACTGTATTATGCTAATGGTAACATGAAACTGCATTATGTCAATGGTGTGATAAAACTGTATTATGTAAATGATGCGATGAAACTGTATTATGTCAAAGGCGGGCTGAAACTAAATGTGTCAATGGTGCAATGAAACTATATTATGTCCATGGTGCAATGAAACTATATTATGTCCATGGGGCGATAAAACTATATTATGTCAATGGTGCGATGAAACTGTATTATGCTAATGGTAACATGAAACTGCATTATGTCAATGGTGTGATAAAACTGTATTATGTAAATGATGCGATGAAACTGTATTATGTCAAAGGCGGGCTGAAACTAAATGTGTCAATGGTGCAATGAAACTATATTATGTCCATGGTGCAATGAAACTATATTATGTCCATGGGGCGATAAAACTATATTATGTCAATGGTGCGATGAAACTGTATTATGCTAATGGTAACATGAAACTGCATTATGTCAATGGTGTGATAAAACTGTATTATGTAAATGATGCGATGAAACTGTATTATGTCAAAGGCGGGCTGAAACTAAATGTGTCAATGGTGCAATGAAACTATATTATGTCCATGGTGCAATGAAACTATATTATGTCCATGGTGCGATAAAACTGTATTATGTCAATGGTACGATGAAACTGTATTATGCTAATGGTAACATGAAACTGCATTATGTCAATGGTGCAATGAAACTATATTATGTCCATGGGACTATAAAACTATATTATGTCAATGGTGCGATGAAACTGTATTATGCTAATGGTAAGATGAAACTGCATTATGTCAATGGTGCAATGAAACTATATTATGTCCATGGGGCTATAAAACTATATTATGTCAATGGTGCGATGAAACTGTATTATGCTAATGGTAACATGAAACTGCATTATGTCAATGGTGCAATGAAACTATATTATGTCCATGGGGCTATAAAACTATATTATGTCAATGGCGCGATGAAACTGTATTATGCTAATGGTAAGATGAAACTGCATTATGTCAATGGTGATATGAAACTGTATTATGTCAAAGCCGTGCTGAAACTAAATGTGTCAATGGTGCAATGAAACTATATTATGTCCATGGTACGATATAACTGTATTGTGTCAATGACGCGATGGAATTGTATTATGTGACGGCATCTACTTTATTATGTGATGGTACCCTTAACATGGGTTCGGAACTTACCCGTCCTGTGTACGGTGGCCGTTCCCAGCTGATTTGTCCTCCAGAAGAAGTGCGCATGTCCGGGAAGCAGAGGAAAAAGTGAGTGGAAGAGGCTGGTCATGCCCTCCATCGCACCCGCAGTGTCCTCATCAGCATCCTCCTCTATTTGATAGCACGCTGGAAATACAGAGAGAGAAAGAAAGAAGTTAGGTTTCATAATAGTAGAGGTCAGATCTAAAAACTTTCAAAGAGTCTTTAACACGTTGAGCGCCAGGCGAATTCTTAAAGAAATCCCATTCAGGCCACACGCAGTAGTGCTCATCACATTGCTATATCGCATTACCAGCGCATCGCTGCTAACACATTGAAATTTACTCGATACAGTTGAGTAAATATTGTTGCGTGGATGGGTTCAAAAGATTTGAAGCCAAAACAGATCAAAATTTGCAGAAATTTTTTCTAACATAACTCTTCACAGATTCCTTTACAATTCCAGAACTTCTCGTTCTAGTAGACTCAATACAGCTCTATACACAACAATAGAGCACAAACAGCAGTTAAACTTGACACAAAACTGCTGAATCACCGCAAATGCAATACAGTTCGCTTTAGAACTACTCGGAATGTTCACTGAGACTCAGTAATTCCAGTCAACTAACGGACTCAACTAACTCCAGTCAACAACAACTAACCCACCAACTCCACTCACGGCGGGCCTTATATAGGGGAGGCGAATTTTAGTGAATCTTCCAGAGATAGACATTTGGAGAACTTTCCAGATCGTAGTCGAAAAGTCCTATACATGTACATGGGGACCGAAAATGTCACCAAATCGTCGCCAAGTTTGACCACATTTGGCGATTTCTCGCCAAATTTGGCGACAAAAATTAGTCGCCAAAACCGTCGCCAACTTGGCTCTATCTCGCCAATTTGGCGAGATTGCCACTACCATAATGTTAAATGGCCTGCTCCTTGTAAAACTCGCTTCCCAGCGTTAACTCTGTAAAACTCGTTATCAAGCATTAATAGACACACTGCAGGGAAGCCAAGTTAAGACGAACTATTGCACTGCTTTATGCAAAATGTACATAAATTTTCCTATTTACAAAATTAACACTACAAAATATTTACAAATATACAAAAATTCGTAACAATATATTCCGGTCTTTGTTTTTTATCGCAGTAGTAGATATTTACGCTTAAAATGAAATGCTTATCGACATTCATTCCACACGTTTACGCAGCGTTGCCAGACCTCGGACTTAAAATTCTTAGATAGACAATTTTTCCACAAGGGCATTTGGACATAGTATATATAATAATATTTTTATCTATTGAAATATCAATCGTACTTCAAAAACTAAGACTTCCTGCACATTAAAAAGTACTAAGAAAGGCGCTATGTCAAATTATAGATGTGGGATAAACAATAGCGTACTGTAAGCCACCGATTTACTGACACGGCACTGAACGTGTTAATGATACTACACTAAACTCCAATTTAACTTGATATCACTAGACGATAGATCTCCACTGTGCTCATAGGCAATTAATCCATTTTAGCGGATTCTCGAAATTTTCTCGCTAAACCTTATAGCCTTTTGTTCTCTACAGGCTTGTGGTTTGGCGAACATAATGCTATCACGCTGCCAAAATGGATTAAGTGCCTATGGGCACTGTGACGATCTAGCGTCTAGTGATGTCAAGTTAAGATGAAGTTTAGTATATCCTGTAATAAATAAAAATTAAATAAATTTTCAGTAATTGCCTAAAACAGTGTACTTTATTTTTTAGTTTTATATCATATTTTACACTGTCAAACACCGATGGCTGACGCGGCGCTCAAAGTGTTAACCAACCCTTTAGAGCTCGATCTTTTCTTCTTAATGAAATATTTTCTTTTTCGTTTTCTCTTTGCTCTTTAGACTGAGAGGCGACTGCAATTTTTGGACCCCATCGACCATCATTCTGAATTTTTTATAGAAATTAAAGAAAATTGAGTAGATTACGAATCCACTGGTCTGCCGTGGCAAAAATAGCCGCAACTAGTCAAAAATCGACTTTTAATAAGTTGAACTAAATCCAATTGCCAAATGCGCCATAACTTGCCAAATAATGAGCATTTTTTTTTTTTTATTTGGTAACCCTCACTCTTTAATTTTCAATTAAGAAGGTTGCAGACGATTCAGATATCTGGTGACGGTCTACTTGCATCGATTAAAAGGGAGCCAAGTTGGCAATACACGTTACGTCACTGATGACGTAACTAATGTCGCCAATTTGGCTTGCCTTTAAAAGATACAAATTTTCCGAGCCAGAGATCAGAAATCGTTTGCGCTTTTTCTCATAGAAAGTCAAAATGAAGTGGGTTGCCAGACGAATAAGTTTGTTCTATTTTTGGCAAGTTATGACATATTTGGCAATCGGATTTTAGTTCAACTCATTCCAAGTCGATTATTGATCAGTTTCAGCCATTTTTGCCACGGCAGACCAGTGGATTCGTAATCTACTCACTTTTCTCTAATTTCTATAAAAAATTCAGAATGATGTTCGATGGGGTCCAAAAATTGCAGTCGCCTCTTGGACTACTTGGACTGCTGAAAAAATATGTAAAAGAAATCTAGGTGCATATTTATTTAATTAAATAATTAAAACCATTGTGTGACATATATGCAACGTCATACGCAAACGACGCTTTTTTTTTGTTCTGAGATTTCTTCTCGATAAGTTTGTAGAAGTAGAAAGGTTGAGTTTATGAGATAAACTTTTTTATGCTCCCTCTACAAATACATGCAGTAATTTAAATGATATTTATTGACAAAATATCATACTTCTTAATGTTAAGAAATCTGCGAAAAGCACTAGAAAGTATAACTTTGCTTTTCGTTTCCAAAAAATAAGTTTCGAAATCAAAAGCAAATAAATATTAAATAGTATTTTAAACTACAAAAATTAACTGACTAAAAAGAAAAATGTATGACTAATTTTGTTTTAAAACTGTAATCTTTCTCAAGATGGCTTCTCCAAAAAAAAAAAAAAAAAAAAAAAAAAAAAAAAAAAATTCTTGATGACTACTTCTATATTTTTTTTTTTTTCATCTACATTAACTTTTTAGATTTGCATCATAATTTTCAATTTGGAGAAAACTACACTTTTAATAAACTTTTCTTGACCTATCAAAAATCATCGACATTTTCAGGTATCAAATTAATATTCTTAATAGCAAGTATACATTTTTCTGGTAGAAACGAACGCAGATTCTTCACGATAAAGAGTGTAATTTATCATTCACCGCCATCTTGGAATTGGAATTCTTAAAAAATAGCTTTTAAAAGCAGAAGTTTCCTTCTACGTCATATTATTTTCTCCAAAATATTCCATCTCACAAGCTGTTTACATTATTTTGATCATGATTAAAACCAATTTGATATGGGATGCAGTAATTGACTGTTCAGCGGGGCATTTGATATGGCAGTCACGGGTGATTTTGTCGTCACATCACTGTGTCTATACTAAACTTCAACTTAACTGGACATCACTTAGACGGTAGATCGTGACAGTGCTCATAGGTATTTAATCCATTTTGGCGGAATGAAGACATAATTCTCGCCAAACCTTACAGCCTTTTGTTCTCTACAGGGTTGTGGTTTGGCGAACATTATGTCTTCACTCCGCCAAAATGGATTAAATACCTATGAGCACTGTCACGATCTATCGTCTAAGTGATGTCTAGTTAAGTTGAAGTTTAGTATAGTTGTATGTCAAATTTATAGGGTTTTTTTTTTACAGAATTTTTTTATTTTTTAAATCCTTTATATTAAATTCGATTTTGTGTGTTGATGACGGGTAACCTAATTAACCCCCTTGCCGTCATCCACTCGGGCTGAAACTTGACAGATAGATTCGATGTCAATGATAATGCATTTTATAAAATTTTGGGGCTGTAACTGTCACTAAAAGGTCGCTTTTACGGAATACTAATAAGCTAACTTCCCGTCATCCAATCGTGCTAAAATAGCATTTAACCAATCATTGAAGAAACTCTTTCCTGTTGTCTATTTTTTTTAAATAAATAATTAATAAATTACTTTAATCCGAATAAATGAATGATATTTGGATGTGAGAGCATTAATTCACGTTCATTTTTATTAAAAAAAAATTTGGAATGTAGTTTGCCGTGCCTTTTGCTGAGAGAAATGTTTTTGATATTTAAAATTAGATGTAAACACAGAAAACACGCTGTCTATAGAATTAGTGCTATGTTATTGAATATAAAAATTTGCTATGCATGTAAAGTATTTATATTAAAAACATTGTTTTTCTTTTTTAACACTTCTTAACGATGATCATCATCTTGTAGTTGTATAAATGAACTTATTTGTGTGTTTATTATGTTTTTTTGAAAGCAGAACCATCAAGTATATTGGTTCCCCTAGCTCAGAGATCAACATATTGTACCTCACGGAAGAGTGATCAACAATCAAATATGTTTGATCAATGCCATTGAGGAAATTATCATCAAATATTGCTTAAGTATTAAATTATGTCTATTGCTTTCGACAAGGTCATGTTACTTCAATATAAAAATAATATAATCCATAAAAACAAAGTTTTTAATATAAATCCTTTATATGCATTGCCAATTTTTATATTCATTAACAAAGCGCCCTTTCTGGTGTCAGCGTGGGCTTGGTATTTGCATCTAAATTTAAACGTTAAAAATATATCTATCAGCAAAATATGGGGCAAATTACGTTTAAAAAGTTATTCATTAGACATAAATGTGAATTTATGCACTCACATTCAAATATTTTTTATTTATTCTGATTAAAACAATTTTAGTATTTATTTATTATAACAATTTTGGCAACAGGAAAGAGTTTCTTCAATGATAGGTAAAAGGTTGTAGTAAGTTGGTTTATTAGTATTCCGTAAAAGCGACTTTTTAGTGATGGTGACAGACCCCAAAATTTGATAGAATGCATTGTCATCGACATCGAACCTATCTGCCAAGTTTCAGCCCTATTGGATGACGGCAAAGGGGTTAATTAGGCCTGCGCATATTTGCCCACCATCGACTTACGCAGCCAACCAAAACCCCACACACCCACACACACAATCGAAGTAAATATAAAGTATTTAATAAAGTTGATCTGGGATATAATTATTAAGATTATCAACAACTAGTATGTTTAATTATTTATATTACATATTTTGACCTTATGTATATAGAACTTTAAAAAAAATCGCAAATTTTATGTATGTTTAAATTTACGAAAAGATTATTATTGAGAAAATAAAAGCAAGCATCCCCATGTATCCACTAACTATGCTGGTACTTATTTACATATTTGCAAGCTGGTCTTCAGATTTTATTCAGGCTCTTGGAAAACCCATATTTCAGTTAGTATATGTATTTCAAGGGGCTTCGAATCCTGCTCGCCAACGCTCGCCAATCTTTGGGGATTACTTCGTAAACCCCCTTCTCACTAACACTCACCAACCAAATGCGGTTTATCTAATGGACAACTTCATCAACATCAGCGTTGGCATGACAGCCCTTTGTGAGCCTAGGCCTTTTTCAGAAGTCTCTCCCACACCGCACTCTTTCCAGAAATCGACATCCAGTTTTTAAGATTTAGTATGGTGAAATCTTCATCCCTTTCATCTCCTTTTGGGTCTTCCTCAAAAAGGAGTGGAACTAAAGATCTTAATAGGTGTTCTCTCTGCATTCATTATCAGAGGGTGATCTGCCTATCTCATTCTATACTAAACTCCAAAAACTTGACATCACTAGACGATAGACCGTGCTCATAGGCAGTTAATCCATTTTAGCGGAGTGAAGACATAATTCTCGCCAAACCTTATAGCCTTTTCTTTTCTACAGGGTTGTGGTTTGGCGAACATTATGCTTTCACGCCGCCAAAATGGATTAAATACCTATGAGCACTGTGACGATCTACCGTCTAGTGATGTCAAGTTAAGTTGGAGTTTAGTATAGTCAATTTTATGGATTTGATAATGTACTCAACTTTACAGATTTTATACAGTTCAAAGTTATACCTTTTTCACCAGGAGTTATTCTCCAGAACAGTACCAAAAATAGCTCTCAAGATCTTCTTCTCAACAAAGACCACCAAGGCTCTTTCGTCCTTCGTCGTCAAGGTCAAAGTCTTCGAACGCAGGTTAAAACTGATTTAAACAATACCTTGCATAGCATAATTTTTGTCCTTCTCTTAATTAGATGGGATTTCAGAAGAGTTATCAAACCAAAGAAACAACGTTAGTTGGTTGTTTTCCGATTATCTGGCGCCGTCAGCAACACGAGGGCTATAATGCGCCGAAACATTCGTCATTAGACAAGCCAACATACACTTACAAACACCCATGCCTAACACGGGACTCGCAACCTCGCGGTCTAGAAGCTAGCACGCTAACCACTATACCGTTATCAAAGAAACAACGATTTACAGCAATGATTATCTTTCTGCTTAAGGATTAATGTCGTTTGATAGTTAATCTTGGAGCCAAAATAGGTGAAGTTTTTCACAGATTCAAATTTAAATGGACGTATCTCAAAAGTTTTAGACTGGTTTTCTTTTTTTGCCACTAAACATATATTTCGTTTTTTCCATATGTATTCTGAGCTTCATTTTCTTGAATGCTTTTCACAATGTCATAAAGGTTGCATCCAGGTCAGCTGTAGATCTTGAAATTATGTTAATATCATCGGCATATGTTAGAATTTGTACTGATTTATTGAATATAGTACCCCTTGTATTAATGTCATCACCTCTTATCCCTTTCTCCAGAGCTATATTAACTAGGGGTGTGGAACATCGCACAACTTTCAATCAAACTATAATACTGAAGTTCATTTGTGTTATTTACCGTTTTTATATTTTCATCATTCATTTAGAAAAAATGGTCTCGTTCAACAGATCGAGATGAAATTTCAGGTATAGTTATTCAGAGGTATGAGCTCAGGATTCTGTGAATGGCAACAAAATGGCGCTCACGGTTATAGTTATAGAAACTCGACATTTTCGAATGGCAACACCTACTTTTTCATGTCCTAGAATGCTCAGCGTATGCGAAAACATTAAAGAGCGTTGGAACGGTACAAGCATCACAAAAAGCGAACGCGTTATGCACGCACCAGCCAAGGAATTTTTGAGCCAAGGAATTTTGAAACTGATTAATTCAACAAGATAAATTTTTAAACTACACATTCTTTTTGCTTTCAGTTTATCCTATAGATAATAAATGAAATGAAATGATCGGATTTGATAAAAAAATATCGATTTTTTTATTTTTTTATTTCTACACGTTTTGAGTTCAAAAAAAGTAGTCAAGGAAAAATATCTGTGTGTCCGTCTGTCTGGGGTCAGCATAACTTCCCATCGGATTGACCTATAATGATTAACTTTGGTATATGGGTTAGTGATTGCCATAGGAACTGTCATCAAAGTTTTCGTCAAAATTGCACATGCGCGTAACATACTTGTAATTGAAAAATTAATTTTTTTCTGCAATTTCCCAAAACCCAGCTCTAATGATTTCGATTACAGTCACTGTGATAATGCCTTTTAAGGTGTTCTAAACATCCCAACTAGGCTTGGGCGATGTATCGATACATCGTCCAAAACCGGTGTGAAATCAACATCGTCAAACCGGTTTCACTTTATTCCCCAAACCGATACATCACGATCTTTTTTGACGAGAGAGTCATACTTGCCTAGCACTTCAAGGACGAAGAACCGTTGCTACGATTCATGGGCGGTGTTTCTAAAATACTATAGAAATGTATTGAAACCGTCGATACCGCACCGTACGATACTTCACCACATCGCAGTTAATCCTCCCTGCATATGCGCGGTGTATCTAAGACTGTATAGAAACGTAGTGTAACAGCTACACCGCGCTGTTGCAGACGATTTCCATTTGTTTTTGATGTGGCGATACTTGACATCGTGATAATCGTATCCACCTTCGGTATGTGCGATGTTTCCATTTTAGGTCTCGCGTTTATTTCTATATTGGAGATTCGATGAAAGAGGTATTCTTTTTATTGTTTGAAATTTTTTTTTTTTTGTTCTCGTAACTCTTGTAAAACGTTTTGATTTTTATTTTATTTGTCATGAGATATAAGACCTTGATATTCTATTTTTGGAATTCAATTGAGTATTTCCTAAAATTTATGTGTTTCACTTTTGATTATTTTTTTTTTCTTTCATTTTTTCTCTAACTTCGAAGAAATAAAATATAACATTTTTGTATATTTAAATCTTTTACATCAGGATTACGTCAGGATTTTTTTTATCTAATATTTTTACCCTTGAGAGCTTTGCTTTATTTATTAACTCAAGGGGATTGCTGTATTCTAGCGCGGTAATTTCAGTCTAGTTCTTACCAAGTTAAGATAATCAGGTTATTTATTACTATGATGGTTTGTTATATCTGCCAAAGTCAATATGAACTAGCGCATGGACTGATCACAGCTGTTTCTCTAGTTTAATTGCTTATACACTTATAAACGATTTTTTTTCCCATTTACGTTGAAGGATTTTCTCTTCTGAATCGTAAGTAAATAAATGTTTTATATATATTTTTTTTCAGTTTGTACATTTTGAATAAAGTTTTATTTCCATAAGATTAATTACTCAATCCAACATTGCTTCTTAAAAATGCTGAAATGCATATATTTTTTTGGCACAAAATAAAGATAACTAGAATTTTAAATGCTATGCATTAATTTTATTTGTATTGTTTAATAGTTATATTGTATATAGTAAGTAATAAAATATTCATTATAAAGTATGTTTTTGATTTAATAATTAAGAATATCCAATAACTAAAGTAACATGTGCACTGCCAGGAAGTGCACTTGTCCTCCCCCCTCCCACCCTGGATAATAACAAAATAAAATTTCATTAAGATAGAGAAATTGAAAAATCCGGATTAAACCCAAAAAAATAAAAAATAACCGGCTTACACCCCCTTGGGTGCTTTATGTATTCCCCTGAAAGTAATTCGGTCACTGCTCATGTTATTTAAAATAAACTTCTATACATGAATTCAATAAAATTTTACAAAGCCAAGCAAGCATAACTTTCGGTTATATAGCGTGTTATGAAAACGTTGTTTTATAGTATTTTGTAAAAAAAAAATATATAGTTAACATCGTGATGTATCGTGACATCGTGATGTTTGCTCCCGATATATCGCGATGCAGAAATGTTAACATCACCCAAGCCTAATCCCAACCACCAAAATTTCCGTAGAAATTCGATAAAGACATAAAAAGGCATTGAAAAATATATCGCCAATTTCATAATTTCGTTTTTTTTTTTAGACAATGTTATATTAATTATCAAACTTATCGCCTAAGTGCCATTTTTGTTTCAAATTAATGAAAGTATGAAAACAAAATTGGTAAATTACTCAAATCTATGTAAATTTCAAATGCAGTAGACAGTATTATAGTGTAATCGAAAGTTGTGCGATGTTCCACACCCCTAATTCTCCTACAATTCAAATAAAATGTAGTATTTTCTAAAAGTATTGCAGTTGCTTTTTTTATTTCTAGAGATAACTCTATCATTATTTTATACGTATAAAAATACTATTGGTTATCAAAACATTTATAACCACTTTAAAAATATTATTTTTAAATTGTGTAAATACTATCTAATAGTATGGTTTACATCATAATAATTAATAATTTTATATTAAATCTACAATGTAAACGCTTTTAGAAATGCATTGTTTTATATTTTATGGCGACTTTGTCTATTGGCTAAATCTGTTACCGTCATGACTTAGAAGAGATTTTTTTATTCTGGTGTAATGTTTGAATCGCTAAAACAAAAGAATTCGATATACGATACAAATAAATATTTCGGACATTTTGAAACACGAACGGTCTCACTAAGCTATATTTTGAAGAACAAATTTTAAGCGTATTTATTTATTTATTTATTTATTTATTTATTTATTTATTTATTTATTTATTTATTTATTTATTTATTTATTTATTTATTTATTTATTTATTTATTTATTTATTTATTTATTTATTTATATATTTATTTATTTATTAAATGAATAAATAAATAAATAAATAAATAAATAAATAAATAAATAAATAAATAAATAAATAAATAAATAAATAAATAAATAAATAAATAAATAAATAAATAAATGATTAATTCATTCATTCGTTCATTCATTTATATATTTATTTATTAAATGAATAAATAAATGAATAAATAAATAAATAAATAAATAAATAAATAAATAAATAAATAAATGATTCATTCATTCATTCGTTAATTCATTTATTTATTTATTTATTCATTCATTCATTCATTCATTCATTTATGTATTTATTTATTCATTCATTCATTCATTTATTTAATCATTTATTCATTCATTTATTTATTTAATCATTTATTCATTCATTCATTCATTCATTCAATCATTCATTCATTCTTTCATTCATTTATTTATTTATTTATTTATTTATTTATTTATTTATTTATTTATTTAATCATTCATTCATTCATTTTTTTTATTCATTCATTCATTCATTAATTCATTCATTCATTCATTCTTTATTTCATTCATTCATTCATTTATTTATTTATTTAATCATTCATTTATTTATTTATTTATTTATTTATTTATTTATTTATTTATTTATTTATTTATTTATTTATTTATTTATTTATTTATTTATTTATTTATTTATTTATTTATTTATTTATTTATTTATTTATTCATTCATTCATTCATTCATTCATTCATTTTTTACGTATAATTGTGTTAATGCTTAGCGG
Source organism: Linyphia triangularis (assembly GCA_963978545.1). NCBI lineage: Eukaryota > Metazoa > Arthropoda > Arachnida > Araneae > Linyphiidae > Linyphia > Linyphia triangularis. The sequence goes on along the minus strand of OZ021727.1, from coordinate 87,151,574 downwards.
TTAGGCTAAGGAAATCTGTGGATTGCAATTGTTACCTGGCAATTTATTTCTAAATCAATTAACTTCGATTTTATGTGTGTTTGTGCCTACCGGGAAAATCTGCTGAGACCTAAATAACACACTTGATGTCATCCAATTCATCTGAAACTTGACAAATAGATTATATGCCGATGACAATGCATTCTATCAAGTTTTGGGGTCTGTCACTGTCACTAAAAGGTCGCTTTAACGAAATACTAATAAACCAACTTGCCGTCATCCAATTTCGCTGAAATAGAATATTTAATCGATTATTGTCGAAAATCTTTCCTGTTGCCAAAATTGTTTAAATAAGTAAGTAAGTAAATAAATAAATAAATAAATAAATAAATAAATAAATAAATAAATAAATAAATAAATAAATAAATAAATAAATAAATAAATAAATAAATAAATAAATAAATAAATAAATAAATAAATAAATAAATAAATAAATAAATAAACTCTCTCTCTCTCTCACACACACACACACACACACACACACACACACACACACACACACACACACACACACACACACACACACACACACACACACACACACACACACACACACACACACACACACACACATAAATAAATTGTTTTAAGGGGACTTGGTACACCTTGTTTTCACAAAAAATAATAAAAATATAAATTTTCTATTTTTTTTTTGCATTTTTATAATCTTTGAAGCCTTCTCATTCTTTCAAGCTTTTTAGCGGATCCGATAACTGCAATTGTAGAAAAACTATATTCTTATGAAGAATTTAGCATTGATGCAATAGCTCCTTTGATGTTTCGAACGCATTTTTCTAAGTTCGTGATTTTTGAAATTCCCACCTTACTTCAAATGCTAAAACTTTAGCAAATATGAATGAAATGACTCAGTTTTTTTTTGTGTCATTCTAAATATAACTATATGATATTAAAAACTTTATTTTTATGGGTTTTATTATTACAATGTTTTGATATCCTTTGTGTGCAGCTCGCAATCGTAAATATATGACTAATCTCACAATGAACTGGTCTTTATGAATATCACAATTTACTTGCAGACTTTACGACAGGAACTTCAAAGAAATACAAAAATAGGCATTCTTTTTAATTGCAATTGTTTTTAATGAAAGTATTTTGTACGATGGTTTTCTTCGCAATGTTATCACTTTATGACATTTTTTTAATGTTGACATTTTGAATTCAATGTTGTTGGTCACGTTATAGAATATCGATAAATTACGAAGCATTTTTTCATATATTGCTGCTGATAAAACCGTAGAATTGTTCGTCATAAAGAAATAACTAAAGTGTAATCTTTTCGTTTTTTTTTTATTTTTTATTATTTATTTATTTATTTATTATTATTTAATAAATCAAGCATGCAAACGTAAGTGAAATCTTTTCGTTTGATTTCGTAGGTTAGTTTGTATGTTCAATGACCTATTTTTTTTTGTTTTGCTCAATGACGGAAAATCAAGCCAAGATCTGCAGTTTAACGTAGATTCCTAATCCCAATGATCGTCTATGGCTAGCTTAGGATTTGAACGCACTACCTTTGGAACGCGAAGCCACGTTTACAAATTTAGTTAAACCAGCAAATAAAGACAGATTAAAAAAAAAAAAAAAATTCTTTGAATAAAAGTCATGCTCAGTGTTTTAGATTGAGTAATATTTTGACAATTTAAACTTTTTCTGATGTGGTTGTGTTAAGTCTCACGGCAAGAAAAGATGGCAACGCTCTTGAAGATCGATAAAGGCTACTGAACTAGAGAGTATTATAGATGATGTTCTGAAAACGACGCCATTTTGATATGGTTTAGATTGGACTGGACTTTTGCCCATTTAAGGAGTCAGTTACGTAGGTTCTCTTTTGTTAAATAGTTCATGTTGTATATATATCATGTAAATTTCATCTTAAGATTAATTAAAGTAGCTTAGCCATCAAGGAATATCTTTGATTATTTGAAGTCTAGTGTGGTGGTCTCGTGTACAAGTAACAGATACAGCACCTGGACAAAAGACATTTCTTTTGTCTAGTGGTTAGCGCACCTGTCTTCTGATCTAGGAGCCCCGGGTTCGACTCCCCGTAAGCGCACATCGCTATATTGGTGATTATCGGACCACTAAATCATGTTATCTCTCTATCGGCGCCTTCTGAAAATACAACACGACTTTGATTCTAAAATCGCAGCATCTTTGGCGACTCACTGCCGTACAGCAAGCAACCTTCGGCGACTCACTGCCGCAAGCAAACAACTCAATCGTTCGCTTCTTCGCGACTAACTAGGAAGGGGATGTGTGGTGGTCTCGTGTACAAATAACAGGTACACACCGGAGATCTCTTTTGTCTAGTGGTTAGTGCGCCTGCCTTCTGATCTAGGGGTCTCGGGTTCGTCTCCCCGTTAGCGCATATTGTTACATTTACGTTTTAATTCTACCTTTCAGCAAGCACATTTATTCCATCTGCATCTTCACACTTTGTTTCATCAAAACAAAACAGGTTGTCTTTTTATAATGTGCTTTTATTCAATTCTTAAAATCTTGGCCTACTCCTAGTATACTTAACACGGTGGATTTGACGACATTGGCGATGATTTATACTGATATTTATGTATTTGCCATTTTCTATGTTTTTGCCTACGTCAATTCTAGGCGACAATCGTAAAAACGTTATTTTGGAGTTGGTAACAGTTTGGCGACAAGCGTCAACGCGTCATTTCGGCGTTGGCGACATTTTTCAAAATCGAGCCAAGAGTGTTACGTGTACTAGGATTTTACCGAGATCTTAAAATAATGCATCCTTTATAAACTTTCTAATAATTAATTTTTTTCTACTTAAGATTTTCTTCCATGATCTCTGTAGTTACAAGCATAATATTTTATTTACAAATGATAATCCAAAATTGGAGACATATTTTGATTTCTTGGGGGCTGAAATGAAATATCTGCAGAAAACATCACACTTATTACGTATTTAAAGAAGCTTCGTTGGTTGGTTGTTTTCAGATTATCTGGCGCCGTCAGCAACACGAGGGCTATAATGCGCCAAAACATTCGTCATCAGACAAGCCAACATACATTTACAAACACCCATGCCTAACACGGGACTCGAACCCGCAACCTCGTGGTCTAGAAGCTAGCACTCTAACCACTATACCGTTTGGTCGGCTTAAAGAAGCTTGAAGATTACAAGATGTATTCAATAAATATCGACCATAAATTAATAATACATTCATTCAAGTTGTATAAAAGTCATGTACAAATATTTCTCAGACTTTTAAAAGGAAATATTGTGCTTAAAAAGTAAGACTAGGGAATGAACTATTTTTACATTCTTAGTGCTGTGTCTAAGAATGGAAAAAAACACAAAAAACCCTAAGATTTCTTAACACATAATGCATTGTTGCATGAAAATCATAAAAAAAAAATTCGACGATTTTTGTTTTATTTAAAATAAGTTTCGTTGAAGTTGTAAAAAATGGTTGAACTCCAAAGTTTTCTAAGAAGTGAAGTATGTTTTAAAACAAACCAGGGCACAAGATGAACGTACAAAAGGACTTTTGTTAAGTATACACAAGTCTTATTTGTAAAGGGCATTTTTGAAGAATGGATTTGAGTAGGTTTTTGTTGGCTTGACAAAATATTCTAGGCTATATTTTTCAAGGAATATTCTTCGTTTTTTTTTTATTTCGAATCTCAAGAAACTTTAGTAAGTCTGACTTTAAAAAGTTTGCCTATAAACTGCAAAAAATCTTTACAAAAATGATTAAATTTAGAAATTATACGATAGATTTTCTATAAAATGCATTGTATCTAGTTATAATACATTTAAGAAATGAACGAAATTTTTAAATACTATAAATCATATATTTCATCCTATGGTAATTCCATCAGAAATAATTAAATTTCCAGCAAACGTTTCTTATAAGTTCATAAAAAAAAGTTTAAAACTAATTAAAACCAATTGGTTATGTTTTAGCTTACTTAGAATAATGTTTTGAAAGCAACATTTTTATTTCCCTTTTTTGCAGTTGATTAAAGAACAACCGAATTTCTTCCTAATCAACGATTTAAATTCCAGGTAGGAAGAGAATATGCATTTCCTCTATA
>OZ021727.1:86899946-87139946 GCA_963978545.1 Linyphia triangularis | reverse complement strand
ATTTCGATCTCTATTTACCCACTCTAAGAGGTCAAAAAGGGGTTAAACGTTCCAAACGAGGGACATTCGAATATCCTACTTCTCACATAGTCACAACTCTAAAAATTGGTACAAATGTCAACAATGGTAAACATAGAAAAAGTTAGCTATTCCGATCTCGATGAACCCACTTTAAGAGGTCAAAAAGGGGTTAAACGTTCCAAACGAGCGATATATTCGAATGTCCTACTTCTCATATTTTCACAATTCTGAAAACTGGTGTGAATATCAATAAAGACAAACGCAGAAAAAGTAAACTATTCCGATCTCGGGTGGATCAAGGGGTGGAAAAGGGGTTAAACGTTCCAAACGAGGAATATTCGAATGTACCACTTCCCATATGGTCACAACTCGGAAATTTGGTACAAATGTCAAAAAAGATTAAACATAGAAAAAGTAAGCTATTCTGTTCTCGATTAACCAACTTTAAGGGGTCGAGAAGGGGTTAAATGTTCCAAACGAGGGATATCCGAATGTTCCTCTTCCAATGTAGTCATTTTTCTGATTTTTTTTTGCAAATGTTAAAAAAATAAGTCATTCCAATATCGATTAACGAATTTTTAAGGGATGAAAAGACGACGCAACATTGAAACTATACGAGGATTAACTTAATGTCTAATTAACTTAATTCCAACACAGCTACTACTTTGAAATTTAGAACTAAGAGCAAACATAAACACAATAAACTATACCAGTTTACTATTCACAATTATAAATTTCGTTTAAAATGTCAACAAAGGAAAGTTCCTATTTTGATAAATCAATTTGTCGGGATCGAAATGGGAGCAAACGTCTGAAGTGTAGAATACATGAATGTCTTTTGATCGCTAAAATGCTAATGGTAAAATTTCGTAGCGCAGCACGGGTATTCAGCTAGTATATATATATATATGGCGACCATTTGGCGACATTTTTGGTCCCTATATGTACCTCTATAGGGCTTTTCGACTGCGATCTGGAATATTCTCCTAAAAGACTCCTAGTCCACTCTCTGGAAGATTCGCGAAGCAAGCTTTCCTATATAAGGCCGGCCAAAAGTTGAGTTAACTAGTTGTCTCTCAGCGAGCATTCAGAGTAGCTCCAAAAGCGAACTGTATTGCATTGCCTTTTGCGGCGATTTTAGCAGTTGTGTATCAAGTTTTTAACTGCTGTTTTGTGCTCTATTGTTGTGAAAAGAGCTGTATTGAGTCTACTAGAACGAGAAGTTCTGGAGTTGTAAGAGAATCTGAGAAGAGTTATATCGGAATAAATTTCTGCAAGTTTTGATCTGCTTTGGCTTCAAGTCAAAGCAGGTGTGCGGGTTGGTGATGGCCCAAGGACCTACCAATAAGGTTTTCGTCAAAATCGCGCATATGCATACGGTAGCTACCATTAAAAAAAAAAAAAAAAACACGTTTTTCAGTAATTGCTAAAAAACGGCTCTAACGATTTTGTTCAAAATCTCTGTGGAAATGCCTCTTAAGGTGTTCTAAACATTTCCACCTCCGAAATTCCCGTAAAAATGCCTTAATGGCGTAAAACGTTGAAAAACGAATGCCTTCAACACAGAGTTCTCTTTGCTTGAACATAACTCATCCCAATGATGGTTTTTTCTCCTCTTCTCAGTTTCACTTATAAGAAAGGATAATATAAAAATTGTTGAAAAGTATATCGCCAAAAGCCCCATTTTGGCTCAGTTTTTTCTTTTTCTTTTTTAAAGACCTATATTAGAACTATCTAAAAAAATATCGCAAAACTGACCATTTTTTCTAAGCGAATGATGAAAATCTAAAAACGGTAAATGACAAATTAACATCAGTAATATAGTGTAATTGAAAGTTGTGCGATGTTCCACAACACTAGTTTTTTATTATTTACAGAAAGAAAAGTATAAGAAGTCAGATGATTATGAGAAGATTATGAGAAGAATGATTATGCATTAATTTTTTGTTCGAATGAATAATTTAAAATGCATAGTCTTCTTTTTCATCTGTGAATTTTGCAACTTTTCTTCTACTTGTTTTCAATGTTGAAACGTCGGCGATGTGCAAGTACAGTACGCAAAAAGGGGAGGAGGGGGGGGGGGGGAAACCCGCACGATGTCTATATCTTCGGTTCTAATTTCTAATTATTGTAGAATCTTGCCGTTTGCTCCAAAATGTTTTATAAAAATATGTTTTCTTTCTGTAAGCCTTAAAATTGAAGTATCATTATTATTTGTGAACTGACGATTTTAACACTGATTAGATTTTGCCCTAGTAATTTGAAATATTACGTATTGAAATTTTGAGAGCCTACAAATCCATCCTTGGATTCAAACTTGTTGACTTGAGTGCCGACAGGATAATTTGCAGTAAGAAGTAAGGTGACAAAAGATGTTATCTTGATTTTTCAAGAAAGATAATTAAAATTTCTGCTGAAATATTAAAATGATTATGCATTAATTTTTTGTTCGAATGAATAATTTAAAAAGCATAGTCTTCTTTTTCATCTGTGAATTTTGCAACTTTTCTTCTACTTGTTTTCAATGTTGAAACGTCGGCGATGTGCAAGTACAGTACGCAAAAAGGGGAGGAGGGGGGGGGGGGGGGAAACCCGCACGATGGCTATATCTTCGGTTCTAATTTCTAATTATCGTAGAATCTTGCGGTTTGCTCCAAAATGTTTTATTTACGATTTTCTATAAGTCTGGTACAACATTTCTTTTTCTAAGGGTCTGTGTATTAAGTAAATTTAAATCTCTATTAAAAATTTCAACACCTATTTTTTATGTTTTCATTCGATTTAGAATGCTTCGTTTACCCTAGATACCAAATTTCAGTTCATTATGTTGAGAAACACGTCACTGATGAGCGAAAATGTTTTGGCCGATCTTGAGGGCAAATTTCTTTAGAGCGGGGAAGAATCGAACGTTTTGCGTGCTTCAAGACGTAATCTATTACGTGGTCCCTTAAAATGAGCTTTTTTTACATCTTTGCTAAAATATTAAGAACCAAAAGTCAAAATGGAAATTAAAAAAGGAGGTGTTTTCGACCATGATAATTCTAATGGGGGAAAAAAATAAAAAAATACAAGTTTCTATTTAAAAAAAATTAAAAACTTGTTTCATTAATTAATAATTATTAAAAAACTGTTTAATACAAAAGTTTCATGTTATTTATGTTTGGCCTTTTATAAAGTATCGTTTGAAACAAAAATTGCTAAAATATATGAACTATTTAAGAATTTATGGCTAAAAAAAACAATTTTCTTTTGAACATTAATTTGCCATTTTTTTTACATCATTTAAATTACTGACCACTCTTTGGAAAATTATAAAATTTGGTATTGAGACGATTTTTGGGTTCTAAATCTAAATATGGTATAATATTATGGGGTTGCCATTGAACTTTTTTAAGTTTGGTTTAGTTTTAATATGTAGATGACCCCTCATGATAAAAAAATTATATACGAATAATAAAGAATTTCCACGATTTAAAACGGTATTTGACTTTTGTTATTTCATAAATTAGAATACAAGATATAGCCATCATTCGGATTTTTTTTGATTTTTTTTGCTTCCTGTACAAACCCTTGACATTCCTTAGCATGCATATGTTTGACAACAGTGCATTCTTAAAAGAAATATCACCTGATACTTATTTAAAAAAAAAAAATACTTTATAGAATTTTTTTCATTCAATGCACGTTTCGTTCAAGAGTACAACTGCTTGTTGAAACTGATTTCCCTAGCATACATTGAGATTTCACGCTTAAAGAAACTAAATATATTTTCCGTTCTTTCATACATACTTTCCGCTCTGGCAAGCAAAGGATTGGGATTCCCTTGTAACCAGAGTGATGAATGTTTTTTTCTGTTTTGATACACGCTTTCAAATGTCCTTTACGTTGATCAACAACCAAAAACGTATCGATACGCTCAGATTTCGGTTGAAAAGATATAATCGATTATAGTGTATCATCGTTGGCATGGTTTCGATTGAGAATGTCTGTGGGGAACGGGTTGTGAATGGGAGAAGAAGCGATGTAGACAAATTTTGTGACGTAAAATGCTCAAGTATATGCTTATTTTGGAAGAAGAAGAGTTGTTATTTAAAGAAAAAGTTTGTTCTGAGGTGGAAAAATATTTCTGATTATTAAGGTATACATATACGTTGGGAATTGCAAAAATTGACCCAAACAGGCATTTTCGTTTTTTCATTCTAAAATGTTCTCCAATTCATTATCTTTAAAATTATACCAATAACTTTCTTATAGTTAAAATACTTTTTCAATTACACGCAATTTCGTAAAGATCGACGTTTAAAACATATTGGAAAAAAGAAAATGTCGAAAACTTTGAACTCATTTTCTGGAGAACCATTGTTCATTGTTGAGTGAATGTACTCCAACGGTGATATCTTAAGAGTTAATTAACTGATTTTTAAAATTTAAACTGTATAATTTAGATAACATTTCAGAGCATGGGCTCTACCTGTTTACAAAAATTTTGGTAAAAAATAGATTTTTTTATGTATTTTAGAATATTTTTATTTGTGGAAATTTTTTAATTTTTCTAGTATTTTTCATGATAAATGTTAAAATTTTAAAAATATTTAAGTTATGCATTATATTTTGCTTGGGTCCATGTATCAATACCTTGTCTTTAATTTTCAGTAAGAAATTTGTTTCAAAATTAATTAGGTATTATTTTATCATCGTTGCAATTAAGCCTTAATTAGTGAATTAAAATTCAATTAATTAAATAAATATTTTATTTTTTTACTTTTTGTTACTGCAAATACATTACATTTTTTACTCTTGTAATTCTCACAAAAATTTGACACTCTGGCATAAGAAATAAAAAAAAAATTCCAACGTATATGTATACCTTAAAGGTAATGCCAGATTTATCAGTTAATGCATTGGATGGCTATAATTTAAATACACCTTTTCATAGCCATTTTGAATCTGGATTAATATCAATATTTTCAGAAAGTGTGGTACACATATTATTTAAGACAAGTGAAAATGAATGGAAAAAACTTAAGTCTAATGTTTGCAAAATAGAGAGAAATAAGACTCTTTAAGAATTTATATGATAGCTTAGTTTACATACTGAACCTTATTGAGAAATTTGTAAAGAACTTTTTAATTAAAAATGAAAATAATTCAATAAAAAAAAATTATGAACATTTGTCAGAAAACTTTTGTCTTTGAAGCTTCATTTGTAAAATTTTAATTTTTCTTTAATTTAAAATTTTATTTATTGAGAGATATACTTTACATGTTCTTAATCCGCGTACAAAGTGCTCTGACCTGTTGAGTTCTATAAGCTTCAGAATACTCTAAACAATGTCAGTTTAAGTATGATTATTTTGTATTCTGAATTATAATTATGCGCGGATATTGTTCCATTTTAGAGTAAAAGTATAAGAATGGATAAAAGTATAGAATCCCTTTCATGTCTGATTGTCCAAAGTAATAATAATATAATAACCCATAAAGAGAAAACGAGTTTTTAAAAAATACTTCATATGCATTGCTAACTTTCATATTCATTAACACAGCACCGATATTAAAAACATTTCTATCAGAAAAATGTGCGGCAAATTATGTTTCAAAATTTATTTATTAAAAATGAACATGAACGTCATCCAAATATCATTTATTTATTCTGATTGAAGTATTTTATTATTGATTTATAAAAAAAAAAAAAAAAAGGCAACACGAAAGAGTTTTAACAATGGTCGGTTCAACGCTTTTTTGATGCGATTGAATAACGCCAAGTTGGTTTATTAGAATTCCCTAAAAAACGATCTTTGAGTGACAGTAACAGCCTTAAAATTATGATAAAATGCATTGATACCGACGTCGAACCTATCTGCCAAGTTTCAGCCCTATTGGATGACGGCAAAGGGGTTAATTAGGCTTTCGCAAATTCCGCTCCCATCGACAAACAAACAAGCAGAACATACAAACAAACAAACAAACAAACAAACAAACAAACAAACAAACAAACAAACAAACAAACAAACAAACAAACAAACAAACAAACAAACAAACAAACAAACAAACAAACAAACAAACAAACAAACAAACAAACAAACAAACAAGCAGAACATACATACATACATACATACAAACAAACAAACAAACAAGCAGAACATACATACAAACAAACATACAAACAAACAAACAAACAAACAAACAAACAAACAAGCAGAACATACATACAAACAAACAAACAAACAAGCAGAACATACATACAAACAAACAAACAAACAAACAAACAAGCAGAACATACATACAAAAGCGAAGTTAATATAAAGGATTTAAAAACTGAATAACGTGTCAACTCGTTTTATGATTTAAAAGGAATTCGTCAAACAGAAAAGTCCATGAGTGCTGAAATTAGATAAGTATCGGTTTGAGAGGGAATACAAGTATCTTTCGAAATAAACTATGATTGTAATCAAATCAACACATTGCTACATTTTTCGAAGTGGGTCTTATAATGAATTTGGTTGAGTACTTATTTATATTTTAGTTGGTTGTTTTCAGATTATCTGGCGCCGTCAGCAACACGAGGGCTATAATGCGCCGAAACATTCGTCATTAGACAAGCCAACATACATTTACAAACACCCATGCCAACACGGGACTCGAACCCGCAACCTCGCGGTCTATATTTATATTTTAGAAAATAGTTGTTCTTCTCGTTCTCAATTTCAAAGTATGTAGGTAGACAAATTCGAGATAAATAATGAGGAATGCAGAAAACTAGAAGTATTGCTACAGAAATTTGAGTTGATAAAATTATCGCAAATTCTAAGGAATTTTGTATAGTGCTTGCTTGTAAGTTGATACACTTTTAACTAGGGGTGTGGAACATCGCACAACTTTCAATTACACTATATTGCTGATGTAGATTTGTATAATTTATAATTTTTATATTTTCCTCAGTCGTTTAGAAAAAATTGACAGTTTGGAGATATTTTTTTATGTGATAATTCTTATATGGGTCTTAAAAAAAAAAAAAAAAAAAAAAAAAAAAAAAAAAAAAAAAAAAAAAAAAAAAAAAAAAGATCACTGATGAGGTATGCTCAAGAAAGAGAACTCTGTGTTAAAGGCATTCGTTTTTCAACTTTTTACGTCATTAAAGCATTTTTACTAGAATTTCGGGGTTGGGGGTGTTTAGAATACCTTAAGAGGCATTACCACAGAGATTTTGAACAAAATCGTTAGAGTTGTTTTTTAGCAATTACTGAAAAACATGATTTTTTTTTTTCAATGGTAGCTACCGTATGCATATGCGCGATTTTGACGAAAACTTTATTGGTAGGTCCTTGGGCCATCACCAACCCGCACACCAAATTTGAATATCGTAGGTCAATTTGTTCGGGAATTATGCTGACCACATACACAGACATACATTTTTTCTAGATCACTTTTTTGAAATCAGGATATTCCAAAACGTGGAGAAATGCAAAAAAATCAATTTTTTTTGACCGAATGTTATACTTTCATTACCCTATGTATACATATGGGTAATTGAAAGTAAAACAATCAGTTTGTTTTCGGGTATTGGAAGACGTGGATGAATGTTTTGAGGGTTCTTGCTTAGATTACAGAAATTGATCGAGTTTTACTTTTGGTTTTACCAAATGCGACTGGAAAAAAGTGGTTTTTAAAACTTTAGGTTTAGTATTTAAGTTCGTAATATTACACAATTTCTGTATATAATTGTAAATAGGAATGTATTTGTTTTATTTTATTTTATTTGAATTAAGTTCATTTTACTTTTATTTCTTAAGAGCGATAATACAGGTTACAAAAAGGTGGCAACATCTAAAACAATCGGGACATCTCGAGGCGTTTCAATCAAATGATTGGTTAACTGGATTTTGTTAAAAATGTCTCCCGCGAGACTACAAATGAATGGAATCAAGAGTTCAGTCGAGTGTCAGACGCTGTTTGGAAAGCATCGTATCTTTTGTTTACTTTCGCTGCATTATCACTGTACTCGAAGTTGTATACATCGAAGCTTATATTGAAGCTTGATAGCAATTTTTCTGTTTGGTTGGAGAAGTTTTGTGAGACTTCGGAGGGAGATTAAATTATAGTTTTTATTTAGAAAAACTGCATCATCATTTCCTGAGTGAAAATTTCATTACTGTAACATTTGACGTGTGGGTTACTTCTTTTGACCGATTACTATTATATCTTTCTTTCTATTGAAGCAATTTTTGTTTAAGGGGAGTTGGTACTCAAAAATTCATAATAAATAAATTTTGAGTTTATTGTTGTTTATTAAAATTTGACTTTTTCCCTTTAAAATGATACCTTATTTGTAATAATACCTCATTTAGGAGTATTTTTAATAATTTTTCGAAGACAAAATTTTGAACTATAAGTGTAAGTAATGTTTTCTTTAAAATGCGTTTTTCTCAAAACTACATTTTTCATAACTCATGTACCTTTTTCTCAGAAACTGCTCTAACTATCTACCTTAAATTTTTTATCACATATTCATTTTATGTATCTGTATTTACTGAAGTAAGGTTTTGTTATTATTTTAAAAACGTTTTTTGTTCTGGCTTACTTCGTCAAAAAAATCTTGTGAGTTTTAATAAATCTGAGCGACTTAGACGATAATTCATTTAAAAAAAAAAGTAAATGCATCAAATTTAAAACCCAACTTCAGTAGAATAGCAAGTGTCCGCTGAATGAGATGAAAAAAGAATTAGGCTTCTATATCAAGTATTTTCTGAGAAAAAGGTACATGAGTAATGAAAAATGTCGTTTTGAGATAAATGCCTTTTAAAGAAAAGCTTACTTACACTAATAGTTCATAATTTTATCTTCAAAAAATTATGAAAAATACTTCTAAAGGAGGTATTATTACAAATGAGGTATCATTTTAAAGGAGAGAATTTAAATTTTAATGAACTATAATAAACTCAAAATAATTTTTTTTTATAAATTCTAGTGTACTAACTCCCCTCTTAAATAAATTGAATGTACTAAAAAGAGCTTTAATCCACATTTTATTGTTCAAAAAAACTTTAACAAAATTATAGATTAGCCATTTTATTTGAGAAACTCCCATTTTTAAGTATTTATCCAACTAGAGCTACATCGGTTGTTTAAAAATTTTCCCTTTTTGCTAAGGTACATAAATTGTAGTGGAATTACTGTTTAAATTTATTTTGTTTAATATAAAGTAGAAAAATGTTTATTGAAAGAACTGTAATGCTTATGAAGGAACGAATATAAAGCCTTGAGAGCATAAATATTTTTAGAGTAATTAAAAACAGCATGAATTTTGAAATATATCCTACATTGAATTGATTCATTTCTTTGATTTTGTACTATACATGTAGTCTAAGATATTGAACTTAATTATATATATATTATATTATATTATGTTAAGTGACACCTGAAATTGCAAGTTGAGTTTGTATTAATACCCGGTACCGGATAACGATAATCTAAAGCGATTTTTACCTTTGGAAAAAGCATATAATTAATACAAAAATATTGTGTAAATTCAAATAAATTAAATAATGTTTAAATATGTTCTCTTCTTTCAAGAAATTTTTTGTTGGAAATTAGAAATTATTAGAATTAGAAAAAAAAAAAAAAAAAAAAAAAAAAAAAACGAAAATTTGCTTTTTAAAATTAAAATTAATCAAAAGTATCTCTTTGTTGAGGCAAAAGGATAAAAAAGTAGGAAAGAAAATAAAAATAAGCCCAGCCAGCAATATGCTAAAACAAAATTTTAGAATTTAACTTGAAAATATCAAACATTCAAATTACCAAATAAGCGACAAGAAAAACATTTTACTATAAAAATTAAAACTATCGTCTGAAACACAATTTTTTAGTTAAACCACTCAAAAACCTCTCAACCCAATGATCCGAATCCAACTTTCCATTCAATAAATTTGGTTTAAACCATCTATCCTTTACCAGCATAGAAGATATTTTTAGAAAATGATTACATCATGAATAGCTTGCATATGCCTATTAAACAATTTCCTTTTGCTATTTTTAGATATTTTGAATTCTCCCTTATTCTCCAACAATTTATTCATTCATTCTGAGTATTCATTTGTATTCATCGTGCTACAGGAATGTTACTTTGCTAAAGATGCTATGTCGAACCGAATCATTTTAAATCTGAATCTAGAAGAAAAATCTACGTCTTTTCGAAACTCGATGAACATTCTTTCCAGATTCAAGTTAAACTAAATATAACATTTAAAATGGTATATGGAAAATATACTTTTTACTTTCAATTACTCATATGTGTACATAGGGTAATAAAAGTATAGCATTCGATCACAATTTTTTTTTTTTTTTTTTGATTCTTTGCATTTCTCCACGTTTTGGAACATCCTGATTTCGAAAAAGCGATCAAGAAAAAATGTCGATCTGTGTGTGTATATGTGGTCAGCATAACTCCTGAACAAATTGACCTACGATATTCAAATTTGGTGTGCGAGTTGGTGGTAACCATGGGACCTACCGTTAAGGTCCCATGGTTACCACCAACAAAAATTCAATGCGCAAAATTGCGCATGCGCGTAAGGTAGCTGCCATTGAAAAAAATCATGACGTCACATTCAATTCGAGCCAAAGGAATCGTTTTCTCGCCAAAGTCTAACAGGTGAACTTAGGTTGCAAATTGAAAAAAGGAAAAAGTGTGGTGAGCAGAAATTTTCGTGCTTGTGGTCTTTTCAAAACATTTAGAATCAAAAAAAAAAAAAAAAAAAAAAAAAAAAAAATGGAAGAATTGTCCATTGTTATCAATTGGCGAATAATATAAAATCTAAAAACTACTAAATTAACGTTTTAGATAACAAATTCAAAGAAATGCCATAA
Source organism: Linyphia triangularis (assembly GCA_963978545.1). Classification (NCBI taxonomy): domain Eukaryota; kingdom Metazoa; phylum Arthropoda; class Arachnida; order Araneae; family Linyphiidae; genus Linyphia; species Linyphia triangularis. Next base: position 87,129,059 of record OZ021727.1, on the reverse strand, counting down.
TAAGTTTTACAGAAAAGTTAACGTTTCAAGATCAATACAAATTTTACCTAAAATATGTGAATATCGCGGTTGTTCCATTTGATGATACTTTAGTATAAAAAAAGCAGCGTTTTATAGACTGATATGTTATACAACTTGCTTTCATTTGATGTCTGTTTGTGCCGAATTCCATATTTTTATTTAAATTATTCAGTTGATCTCGCCTTACATTTCAGACAAATACATACTAGGAGAATGACATCTTCTCTTTTTATTAAATCCTTTCTATTAATTTCCATTTAGTGAATACGTTTGTTAAAGGGGAAGGGGGGGGGGGGCGGTAACTGCTGAAGCCTAATTACTTCTTTTTGGCAGATAGGTTCGATGTCAATGATAATGCATTGTATCAAATTTTGGGGCTTTACGGTCACTAAACGGTCTCTTTTACGGAATACTAATAAACCAACTTGCCATTATCCAGTCGCGCTAAAATAGTATTTAACCGACCATTGCTCAAACTCTTTGCTATTTTTTTTTAAATAAAAATAAAAATATAAAAAATATAAAAATAAAATATAAAAATAAAATATAAAAATAAAATATAAAAATGAAATATAAAAATAAAATATAAAAATAAAAATAAAATATAAAAATAAAATATAAAAATAAAAATAAAATATAAAAATAAAAATAAAATATAAAAATAAAATATAAAAATAAAATATAAAAATAAAAATAAAATATAAAAATAAAATATAAAAATAAAATATAAAAATAAAAATAAAATATAAAATATAAAATAAAAATAAAATATAAAAATAAAATAAAATAAAATAAATAAATAAATAAAATTGTTTTAATCAGAATAAATTAAAGATATTTGGATGTGACTGTGACGCGTTCATTTTTAATAAATAAATTTTGAAACCTAGTTTGCCTTACATTTTGCTGATAGAAACGTTTTTGATATTTAAAATTAGATGCAAACACCAAGCACACGCTGTTTACAGAATCAGCGCTGTGTTAATGTATATAAAAATTGGCAATGCATATAAAGGATTTATATTAAAAACTTTGTTTTTACATTATTTCTGTTTAGGATGCGGGACGCTGATCATTTCGAAATTTAACCATTTATCTTTGTAATTTATTATGTGCTACGGATCACTTTATATTCTTAAGTTAAGAGCAAAAAATAAACTTACTGTCTCGTTTTTTTTTCTGCAACTTTTTATCTTGAAATGTTTATAAGCAGCTTGCGAATAAATTTCATAACTTCAGCATGAAAGGTACCCAAGTGTCTTATTATGTGTTGGTGATGGGGAATGTTGTTTGCGTGCGTGGATAATATATATGTTGTTTTAGACTTTATTTACTGACTGGAATTATAACTCTCAACAGATAACTCATGATACTATGTTAACTTAGATACTGAGTGGACTTATAATAATGAGCTTTCAAACAAATAGTCCGAGAGGCGACTACCCTTTTTGGACCCCATCGAACATCATTCTGAATTTTTTATAGAAATTGGAGAAAAGTGAGTAGATTACGAATCCACTGGTCTGCCTCGGTAAAAATGGCCGAAACTGATCAAAAATAGACTTGGAATGAATTGAACTAAAATCCGATTGCCAAATATGTCATAACTTGACAAAAAGAGAAAAAACTTTTTCGTCTGACAACCCACTGCATTTTGATTCTCGATGAGAAAAAGCGCAAACGATTTCTGATATCTGGCTCGGAAAACTTGTAACATTTAAAAGTAAGCAAAATTGGCGACGTCAGTTACGTCATCAGTGACGTAATGTTTATTACCAATTTTGGTTCATTTGTGAAAAATGCAAGAAAGCCATGGTCACACATCCGAATCGTCTGCAACCTTCTTAATTGAAAATTAAAGAGTGAGGGTTACTAAATATAAAAAAAAGTGTATTTGGCAAGTTATGGCGCATTTGGTAATTGGATTTAGTTCAACTTATTAAAAGTCGATTTTTGATCAGTTTCGGCCATTTTGGCCACGGTAGACCAGTGGATTCGTAATCTACTCACTTTTCTCCAATTTCTATAAAAAATTCAGAATGATGTTCGATGGGGTCCAAACATTGCAGTCGCCCTCTCAGTCTAAAACCAAACCAAACCCATCAGTTTATTCATGGTACTATGTTAATTTAAATACTTTGAGAACCAATGGGACTTTTAAATCCATTTCTACGAAGTTCGTTCTTTAATTGTTGGATGGCAGCACAAGGCGATTTCTTTTTAAGGTAAACATGTGCAATTGAGATGATTCTCTTTAGGTAATAATTTCAAACCTTTTGACAGTAGATCAAAGTTAAAAATGATGCATTTATATATATAAACTTTTTTTTCTCGTCAATTTTTTAATCAGCTAATTGCAATTAAAGTGACTAATTAGGACATTATTAGAACATATATAAATAAACTTGTAATTAACTTAGTGGTATGATTTTTATTGCAAATATAAGATATTATATTGACGCATGTTCCTAGGGAGAATTTTGAATTTGGCTGCAATATTTATTTAATTAGAAATTTTTAAACAAAAAGTTTAAAAAGATACATAGTTTTTAACAAAAAAATTAAGATTAAAATATTCATAAAAATGTGTTTATAGCAATATATGTTAGATTCTCCAATGGAAACACATTCACAACTTGTGTCTTCAGAACAAAATTAGAATTTTGAAAATAGGACCATTTATTATGAAGTTGTGACCGTTGGCGTAAAGTCATAAAACACCAAAATGTCATTCTTCAGAAAATGCATTTAAGGTTTACTACGCTAATGAACCTGATACAAAACAGGTTTACAAAACCCACTGTAATTTAAAAAGTAAATTGAGTCTCAGAAAGAAAATGGTATTATTTTAAAGGTAATAAATTCGGGAATATTAGGAAGGGGAAAAAAAAAAAAAAAAAAAAAAACAGAATTTTTGAAAAACAGAAAAACGTCAAATTTTGCAATTCCTAATGTATATGTATACCTTAAATGACAAACACATGGAGTATTTTCAATCTATTAGGTTGATTGTTTTGTACTCCCAAAGATCTATTTTTATGCACAGTAAAGCCTAATCCGGGATTCGAACTCGGCACCTTTGGCATGCGAGGCCAGAGCGCTAACTCCACAGACATCATACATTTCTCCGCATTTTGGAGCCTCCTGATTTAAAGTGGTCTAGAAAAAATGTTTGTCTGTGTGTATAAGGCCAGCATAACTTCCGAACGAATCGATCTATGATATTTAAATTTGGTGTACCGATTAGTGGTGGTCATAGGACCTACCATTAGGGTTTTCGTTAAAATTGCGCATTCACTTTAGGTTGAAATCTTGAAAAATCATGAAAAAATCATATTTCTCTACAATTTCTGAAAAACGGCTCCAACGATTTTGATTGAAATCCCTGTGCTAATGCCTCCTAAGGTGATCTAATCGTCCCCACTTCTGAAATTTCTGGAAAAATACGATAAAAGCGTAAAAAGTTGAAAAACGATTGTCTTTAACACAGAGTTCCCTGCCGTTGAGCATCTCCCATCAAAGACGGATTTTTTTTCTGTTTCAAGCACAAGAAAGGACAATGTAATTTCTATCGAATAACATCGCAAAATTCTCCATCTTGCGTTTTTTTTTCTTGCCCATGTAAAAATTATAGGCAAAAATATCGCCAAACTGCCCATGTTTATTTGAATGAGGGGAAATATGTAACGGTAAATAACTGGCTGTTTTCAGATTATCTGGCACCGTCAGCAACACGAGGGCTATAATGCGCCGAAACATTCGTCATTAGACAAGCCAACATACATTTACAAACACCCATTCCTAACACGGGACTCGAACCCGCAACCTCGCGGTCTAGAAGCTAGCACGCTAACCACTATACCGTTTGATCGGCTAACGGTAATTAACACCTCGTCAAATTGTAATCCAATGACCAATATTTTAATGCAATTGAAAGTTGTGCAATGTTCCACACCCCTAGTTTAATTTAATACTGGTTTTATTTGCATTATGTGCGCCAACAAAAATGGGGAAAATTTAAAAAAAAAAATTCCAAGTTCGTTGGTATTTAATTTTCTTAAAACGCTTGTTAAGTTTACTTTTCAAACAAAATTATAGTTTAAAAAATACTTATTTGTTTGAACCTAGAAACATACAATCAGTTTGCTTGTTTAACAATACAGATTGTATTAGAATATTGTTGCGAATTTTCCACAGAGGCAATGATGGCACAGTTTTTTATTGTTTAAAAACAATTATTTATTCACCCTTTAAAGGTGCACAAAATTTAATCGAAGAACAGAGCAATCACTATACTAAACTTCAACTTAACTAGACATCACTTAGATGGTAGATCGTCACAGTGCTCATAGGTATTTAATCCATTTTGGCGGAGTGAAGACATAATTCTCGCCAAACGCCGTTTGTTCTCTACAGGGTTGTGGTTTGGCGAACATTATGCTTTCACTCCGCCAAAATGGATTAAATACCTATGAGCACTGTCACGATCTACCGTCTAAGTGATGTCTAGTTAAGTTGAAGTTTAGTATATCAAGTTGCAGCCATTGATATAGATAAACATCTGGATAGACTGCTTAACGCAGGGAAAATGAAACCGTTGCCAGATGCCGTTGGTGGGATAAAAAATACGGATTGCCGAGGATTGAAAATAAAATTTTGGGTTGTACACAGCAGAAATGTCAATAGTTGACCTTAATTAGTAATAATGTGCAAAAAAATATATACTCTAGCATTTTACAAGGTTTTTCGCATTTCCATCCAACTATAAAAGTGAACTGTGATTGGTTAATCATCCCACCAGTTTCATCAACCACCGGAGCGTTTTTCTCTTTGCATTGACAATGGAGCAGTCTATCCAGTTATTTATCTATATCGATGGTAGCAGCACAAGCTTCAGTAACAGCAATTTCGAATTCAGCGATAATTCAGGTCAGGCACACTCAAAGCGTTCAGCTTTCATCGAGTTCCAAAGACAAACTGTGAGTAGATTTTAGCTGCGGTCGAATTTATACAGGCGTGTGACTACCTTCTCGAAATATACAGCCAATTCGTCGAAGAAAAAAAATCCCGAAATTTCCCAATTGCTTTAGATGTTGCCACCTTTTTCTAACTTGTATTATTGCTGTTAATAAATAAAATAAGATAAAATAAATTACAGTAGAATTTTAAAATAATACGTCACTATTTACACTATATACAGACAGTTTGTGTAACAATATTGTTATGAATTTTTCCACTGAGGCAATGATGGCACAGTTTTCACGGTTTAAAAAATATTTATTCTCTCTTCAGAAAACTCACAAAATTTATTCACAGGCAACAGTTTAATTACTCTCAAGCTTCAACACAAGCTTCAACAAAAATAACTTCGAATTCAGCGATTATACAAGCTCACTCCAATAGGTAAACAAAGCGATCAGCTTTCCACGAACTCCGAAGTCAATCTGAAAACTTTTCCGTTCTCCAGTGTTTTATATACAAGCGCGTGAGACATTCTCGAAATTTCCAGCCAATTCATAGAAAAGAAATATCTCGAAACTTCTCGATGGCTTTAGATGTTGCCACCTTTTTCTAACTTGTATTATTGCTGTTAATAAATAAAATAAGATAAAATAAATTACAGTAGAATTTTAAAATAATACGTCACTATTTACACTATATACAGACAGTTTGTGTAACAATATTGTTATGAATTTTTCCACTGAGGCAATGATGGCACAGTTTTCACGGTTTAAAAAATATTTATTCTCTCTTCAGAAAACTCACAAAATTTATTCACAGGCAACAGTTTAATTACTCTCAAGCTTCAACACAAGCTTCAACAAAAATAACTTCGAATTCAGCGATTATACAAGCTCACTCCAATAGGTAAACAAAGCGATCAGCTTTCAACGAACTCCGAAGTCAATCTGAAAACTTTTCCGTTCTCCAGTGTTTTATATACAAGCGCGTGAGACATTCTCGAAATTTCCAGCCAATTCATAGAAAAGAAATATCTCGAAACTTCTCGATGGCTTTAGGTGTTGCCACCTTTTTCTAACTTGTATAATCGCTATTAATTAATAAATAAAATAAGATAAAAATAAATTACAATAGAATTTTGAAATAATACGTCACTATTTACAATATATACAGACAATTTGTGCAACAATATAATATTTGCAATGGCACTTCAATTTGAATGCGTTGTTGGAAGCTGACACAAATATTATGCAGGCAATCTCTTGCATTCACCATATTTCCGAATATTAAAGCACGTCGGATGAATTATTGCTTCTTTTTACTTAACGATTGATCATTATCAGTGCGCCAAAAACCACATCGTTATTCTAAAAACCACGTCTCATTATTTCAATGCGTTGCATTTTCCTGCAGGAATACTTCCAAAAATAAATGCAAAGTGAATTAAAAATCGAACACCGAAATCTGATTTCTGAATAGGTGTTAATGGACATGTTTTATGTAGAACTGAATCTATTTTCGTCCGTTTTCGCTTTTGTGAAAGATCAGAGGTGTCCGCTTTTGTGAAAGATCAGAGGTGTCATTGACATGCAAAGTGGAATGAAGAGCATTTTTAGAAAAAGCGAATTTGGTAGATTGGTTCAGTAATTTAATGACAATCTCTGTTACTAAAAACCATCACGTAAAATGTTGTTAAGTTGATAGTCCACAATGGTAATTTAATGTATTGATTTTAGTTCAGCTACAATCAACATTTAGAATTAAGTTTTTTTTTTTTTTATCAGTCATACACTAGATAATAGACTGAGAGGCGACTGCAATTTTTGAACCCCATCGAACATCATTCTGAATTTTTTATAGAAATTAGAGAAAAGTGAGTAGATTACGAATCCACTGGTCGGCCGTGGCAAAAATGGCCGAAACTGATCAAAAATCGACTTTTAATCAGTTGAACTAAATCCAATTGCCAAATGCGCCATAACTTGCCAAATAATGAGCATTTTTTTTTATTTGGTAGTCTTCACTCTTTAATTTTCAATTAAGAAGGTTGCAGACGATTCAGATATCTGGCGACGGTCAACTTGCATCTATTAAAAGGGAGCCTAGTTGGCAAAAAATATTACGTCACTTATGACGTAACTGATGTCGCCAATTTGGCTTACTTTTAAAAGATATAAGTTTTCCGAGCCAAAGATCAGAAATCGTTTGCGCTTTTTCTCATTGAAAATCAAAATTAAGTGGGTTGCCAGACGAATAAGTTTGTTCTATTTTTGGCAAGTTATGACATATTTGGCAATCGGATTTTAGTTCAATTCATTCCAAGTCGATTATTGATCAGTTTCGGCCATTTTTGCCCCGGCAGACCAGTGGATTCCTAATCTACTCACTTTTCTCCACTCTCTATAAAAAATTCAGAATGATGTTCGATGAGTCCAACAATTGCAGTCTCCTCTCGGACTATAAAGTAGCCTGTGTTTCTCGAACTGAAATATCCAGTCTGGCGTTGTTTGGCCTTGTTTAAAATCTTTCAGTCGAATGCGATGTATGCCTTCCCTATCCTTGATATAACCTCCTCAGCAACAAACATCGAAATAAAATTGTGACAATTTGGATTAATCAAGATACTTATAAGAAAGAATTCAGGTACAAATTGGTTTAGCAGATTTTAAGCTATTATTATTCGTACACGAGGCGCCTTAAACAGTTTAGAAATCCCGCAAAGGAGAATATGAAGAATAGTTACAGAGAAAGTTCAAAAGAAAAAAAATTAGGTTTTATGGCATCATCTTAGTTTCAAAGAAGTAATTTTTTAAATATTTAATAGTAGAGTTGATCATAAATGACTTCGGTTTAAAAACTTAGTTGCATTTAAAACCACCTACTTGCTGTATTAAGGACGTAATGTAAAATATACATTAGGAATCGTGAAATTTGACTCAAGTCTGCTTTTTTTTTTTTTTTTTTTAAATACTCCGGAATTCATTACCATTAAGATGATACAATTTTCTTTCTGAGACTCAAATTACTTTTTAAATTACAGTAGGTTTTGTGAACCTGTTTTGTATCACGTTCATTAGTGTAGTAGACTTTAAACGCGTTTTCTGAAGAATGACATTTTGGTGTTATATGACTTTACGTCAACGGTCATAACTTCATAATAAATGGTCCGATTTACAAAATTCTAATTTTGTTTTGTAGATAATAGTTGTGAATGTGTTTTCTATGGAGATTCTAATATATATTGTTATAAACACATTTTTTATGATTATTTTAACCTTAAATTTTTGTTAAAAACTATGTATTTTTTAAAACTTTTTATTCAAAAACTTATAATAAAATAAATATTGAAGCTAAATTCAAAATTCTCCATAGGAACATGCGTCAATATAATATCTCTTATTTTTAATAAAAATAATGCCTCTAAGTTAATTTGAAGCTTATTTATGTATGTTCTAATAATCTCCTAATTAGTCACTTTAATTGCAATTAGCTGATTAAAAAATTGACGGACAAAAAAAGTTTATATATAAAAATGCATCATTTTTAATTCTGATATACTGCCAAAAAGTTTGAAATTATAACCTAAAAATTAAAGAAAATCATCTCACTTGTATATGTATACCTTAATGAACTTAGTTGTTAGAGCGCTGGATTATAATTAAAACGGGACGGATTCGGATTTTGTTCCAGTTGTTTACTTTTGAAAATAGATTTTTTCTGAACTGCCTGTCAATTAAAAAATTGTATGTATTTATAAGAAAAGGCCAAGTACGTGTAATGTCACTCACCTAATGTTCATGTACGGAACACTAGGGGTGTGAGAATTGGTATTCGACCGGTTTTTTCTAAATAGACTTACATACAAATTCTAATGTAGCCTGTTAATTACTACTAGGGGGCTTCGCCTCCTGCTCGCTAACGCTCGCCAACCCCCAAACGCCTCGCTGCGCTCGGATTGAGCGGCTTTGCCGCTCGAATTTGTGGTTAAAACATCTTGCTGCGCTCGAATAGGTTTGCCAGCCATAAAAAATGTAACCAAATTCTTATAAATTTAATGTAAGGCCTAATAGAGAAAACACCCAAATTGCAAGTTTCATAATAGAAAGTTAAATATGCTATCCGCCAACATTCTGACTTAAAACTTCATTAGCTATGCCCTTACATTGAAGTCCCAATATCTTTTATTTATTCTGATAAGTCGCCCCGTTAGAGAACGACGTCCAACGTGAAGCATTTTCTGGATAGAAATACTTCAAAATAATAATTACTCTAATACAAAAATGCTTCAGAAAAACAGAAAAAATCAACTTTGAAACGAAGAGTTTAAAAAGAGCTTTAAAATTAACAACGGGTTTGTTGTTTACATACGTAAGGATAGCTTTAAAATTAGCAACGGTTGGTTGGTTGAACCCCCGAGCAGCGGGTTTGTTTACTTAAGGATGTTGCCATTCTTATATTCAAAATCATTGAGGCTTTGTAGTAGCTTAATGATGAAAAATATTGAAATTTAACTAATTAATAAAGTGTTAATAAATTATTTTTGCACGTTTTGGCAAATCTACAGCTTATTTCCTTTAAAATAACACCTTGATCATTGAAATTGGTTGAGTAGTTTAGGCGGACGGACTAACCCCAAAAAACGTATTGCCTATTAAATATATAGATTCTGATAATTCTTTTCGAATGGGATTCATAAATTTTATAAGGTTTTTCGGTAAGATTTATAATTGAAGTACTAATATTGCGTTTTGTAAGATATGTTTTCTGATGTTTAGTGCATACTCAGCATTATTTTAAGCATGCCAACTAACAAAGACATTTATAAGTTTGCGAAGTTATACATGTTAAAATACTCCTGGATTGTTTTAAATAATGAATCTAATTTATTTCAGTTAATGATTTTGTAGAATACTTAGACCTTAGCATAGCAACGAATTGTTTTAACTACATTGATGACCGTAACATTACCACTTGCAGCTTTCATGTGTTTAATATTGGCTGTAAATTGAATGACGTAAGTTAAATATTTTTTCATATATCGATACAGATCTGCTAACTAATTTTTATTATATATTACTACTCAAGTGTTTTTAAAATTAATTACAACTAAATTTTAAACAAGTAAATTACAATTCAAATTTTAATGCATTCAATTAAAATATATAAATATAGTTTTTTCAAAAGTTGGCGCCACGGTTTATATAGTAAACGCCAAAACAATTGAAAAGAAAGAAAATGTGAGTAATGGAGCAATTGCACTTTTTTTTACCTTTTAATTTGCTTATTATTGTTTGCTATTGTTGTTATGACAAAGGAACTTGCAAATTTTCTAAGTAATAGTTCAAGTGATTTTGTGTTTGAAAAAATACAGGGTGTCTATAAAAGGTTGGGCACATTTTGATGTTGAATAACTCATAAAATAATGAAGACAAATTTAACCCTTTGCACTCCAGGCCTTTTTCGCTCGGAGGGACCAGCAACTCGAATCATTTTATGTTCGGTTGGCGTTTACGGATTTTCTTCATGGAAACTAAACACAGTCATTGGCCTTGCATCAAATTTCCGCATCGAACCTAGAGGTCCTCTCGTGTTTCGGCATCCAATCGTGTGGCGCTTGAGAGGCGCCGCTGGAGTGCAAAGGGTTAAATTGACAACACTAATGGTTAGATTGACTCAAAAAGTTTTATGGCTCTCGTTAATGGACTTACACTTCTGAGTCTTTCGTCGAAAGGAGAATATCAAGACAGTAGTCAATTTCGCTCCAGGTACGGGCAAGCATGTCGGCATCCATAGAGGATATAGCGACTGCAAACCTGGACTTTTAGTCATTCGGCACTTTCCTCTGGTAAACGATGTCCTTGACAAATTCCCAAAGGAAAAGTCTACTAGCGTTATATCAGGTGGCCAAGAGAGAAGAACGTACAAGTAACTCGCGCAGATGATATTTACAAAAGAAACGAGAAAAATATAACACTGGTAACACGGACAGACGATATCTACAAAAGAAATGAGAAAAATATAAAACTGATAACACGGGCAGACGATATTTACAAAAGAAAGGAGAAAAATATAAAAATGATAACACGGACAGACGATAATTACAAAAGAAATGAGAAAAATATATAACTGATAACACGGATAGACGATAATTACAAAATAAATGAGAAAAATTTATAACTGACAACACGGACAGACGATATTTACAAAATAAATGGGAAAAATATATAACTGATAACACGGGCAGACGATATCTACAAAAGAAATGAGAAAAATATAAAACTGATAACACGGGCAGACGATATTTACAAAAGAAATGAGAAAAATATAAAACTGATAACACGGACAGACGATAATTACAAAAGAAATGAGAAAAATATATAACTGATAACACGGATAGACGATAATTACAAAATAAATGAGAAAAATTTATAACTGACAACACGGACAGACGATATCTACAAAAGAAATGAGAAAAATATAAAACTGATAACACGGACAGACGATAATTACAAAAGAAATGAGAAAAATATATAACTGATAACACGGATAGACGATAATTACAAAATAAATGAGAAAAATTTATAACTGACAACACGGACAGACGATATTTACAAAATAAATGAGAAAAATATATAACTGATAACACGGGCAGACGATATTTACAAAAGAAAGGAGAAACATATAAAAATGATAACACGGACAGACTCTATTTACAAAAGAAATGATATTCAAATTGGAAAAGAAAACTTTCTATGTCAATGTTCACTATGACTGAAAAGATATGAGTTTTTCTATGCATAAATGCCATAAGTTGGTTTATATCTTTATTATTTTATGAATTATTCAACTTCAAAATGTGCCTAACCTTTTATAGACACCTTATATATCAAGAGATCAATGTGACAGAAAAAAATTAACAATCATTACTAAACCACTTATCAACGTATTGAATCAAATTAATTTATGTATTTTCTTCTTAAAGAATGGAAGCATAACTAATAGAAATTTTTAAATATTGTCATGAGGTTATGCGTGTAAGAATGGTCGCAATTTTATTGCTGAACTGTGAGGGTACAATAGTTGCTTTGTTCATTTTGTCTTGATATATTAGGCTTATTTAGTTTGTGTGATGTAGATTACTATATTCAACACGTATGTTTAACACTCTGAGCCGGGGAATAGAGGAGGTGCAGTATAGAGTCTTAAGGGAATAGCGCAATTTCGTAGTTACCGAGAACTATTGGTTCTCCAAGGATTCATACTCTATTCAATATGTTTGATTCTCGTATCAAATGTGAATCAGGTTAAGTATTATTCTATAAATAATGCAATTTCAGATAATTTCCATTTAAACACACATAGCTACACATGCAGCAGTATTAGGAACACATACAAAAAACATCTGACAGGAATATGTTGGTTGGTTGTATTCAGATTATCTGGCGCCGTAAGCAACACGAGGGCTATAATGCGCCGAAACATTCGTCATTAAACAAACCAACATACATTTACAAACACCCATGCCAAACACGGGACTCGAACCCGCAACCTCGCGGTCTAGAAGATAACACGCTAACCACTATACCGTTTGGTCGGCGAGAGGAATAGGTAAAGTTATACTAAAAATTAAGTAATATTTTAAAAGTATCTCAATAACAAAATAACATCACTAAGAGTTTCAATCAGAGCTTCAGACTCAGAGTATCGGAGTGATTCACTCTTAGAATTTCAACACTCTGAAGTTTATTGCGATTCTCACTCAGAACTTCAGAATAATTAAATATCAATTTCAGGCACTCTGAAATCATTTTATATGGAAGCATTTTTCAGAAATAAATTCATTTATAGTATTTAACTGACCACTAAAAAACTCTTTCTTGCTGCCAATTTAAAAAAATAATAATAATAATAATAATAATAAAATTGTTTTAATTAGATTTAATAAAATATATTTGGATGTGAGTGAATAAATTCACTTTCATTTTTAATAAATAAATTTTGAAACGTAGTTGGCAGCACATTTTGCTGATAGAATTTTTTTTGATATTTAAAATTAGGAGCAAACACCAAACACGCACTGACAACAGAAACGGCGCCTACTGAATTTAGAAATTGGCAATGCATAAAAAGATTAGAATTAAAACTTTGTTTTTATGGGTTATATTATTTTACTGTCGTTTTACCATAAAATTTTCTGTAGTGATAAAATAAAAGAAACTAAATTTGTACTTCAAATTTAGTTACTCCTTTCCTGATTTATATTTTGTCATTTTGATTTAAAGCAATCTATAAATTCATCAGTAAAATGTTTTAAATAAATGCATACCACTACTTATAAGTAAAAAGAAAACTTCCTAATTGTTTTAACTTCTATAAAAGTGTTTAGGATTTGATTACTGAAACGTTTCTGTTGCCAAAAAATTAAATGTGTATAATAAAACAGTCGCATTTTATTTTCTTTTTACTTTGCTTATTATCGTTTGTTGTCATGGAAACAAAAACTTGAAAAAACTTTAAAGTGCCTCGGTAAGTTTGTATTACCGAAAAAAATCATTAGCTATTTTTAATTTTTTTTCCTAAAAATATAATTAAGCCCCACAAAGAGTATACAATAGGTGAATAACAATAACAAACCTATCTAACAAAATGTTCCGAAATTATGCACACTCTGAGTAGCAAGTAGCATAAAGCATGTATAATTTGTCTAACAAAATATACAAAAATGGTAACTGTAAAACATCACAGTTTTCCACTTGCAAAATAATATTTTCCATGAGTTGGCTTCAGAATATCTCGGGCATCAGTTTCCAAATGTCCCGGGAGTCAGACCACGTTTTTGTTTATTAAATCCCCAAAAATAACCTTTTTGCAAAATTTTTGATAGATATAGTATTATTAACATTTACCCAAATGTACCTATGAATTTCATAATTTTAGTGGCCGACCAAACGGTATAGTGGTTAGGGTGCTAGCTTCTAGACCGCCAGGTTGCGGGTTCCGAGTCCCGTGTTAGGCACGGGTGTTTGTAAATGTATGTTGGCTTGTCTAATGACGAATGTTTTCGGCGCATTATAGCCCTCGTGTTGCTGACGGCGCCAGATAATCTGAAAACAACCAACCAAACATAATTTTAGTGTTTATAAATTCAGAGAAGATTTAAACTTTTGTCTTGAACGTAATTTTCTTTTGTTTCTCCGTGTCCCGTGCGTCAGCTGCCTATAAATGCATATTTGATATTGTTAAAACAATTATTTTTCCATATAACTTTGCGAACAACTAAAATCATAGAAAATGAAAACATGACTACTAAATTCATCATTAATTTGTTATTCTAATTTGTTTAAGAGTACAAAAAAAGAGTGCAAAATGTCCCGTGCATCAGCCAGAGATTTCTCCCAATGGTTAATATAATTTTTATTAAATTTTAATTCATTAATACTTAACTAAGTTTTAATTATTCACAATTTAAGACAGTTAAAATCACAAAGACATACACGCAAAGTATTTTTTAGATAATTTTATTTTGCTTTAATAATCATTACAATTAATGAACACTTTTTCTTTTGTGTCTCTTCAATGTCTGACACCAAATATTAAGTATATCTTAAGAAATGTAATTTATTAAACAGTGAATAAAAGTACTTTGTTTCCTTTTCAAATTCATCAAAATACGATTGCAATGAAAGTATTTAAACAGCAACAATTGTTCACAAGTGTTAAAAACATTAATTAAATTTAATGTCGACTCATTTTTGAAAATCCAATTAAAATGTTTACTCCTTGTTTTTTTGGGTGCAATTTAAGGAATTTAATTGCGTTGAATAAAGCTTTTGAAGGGTTTTTTTTATTGAAAAGGTTTTCACACTCATAAATTAAATGATTAATGAAATATTTGTCAATTGAATTTTTAGTGATCCCTCTAGAGATAAATACTTTTCAATTAATGGGGACACATACATTTAGTAGTAAAGGAATATGCACTTTTTAATTATAGAAATAGCAGCGTAGAGAGATAAATACTATGCCAGGTATAATTTGGAGATCAGTACCATACAAGGTTCAAACACTGGTTTGGTTTAAAATATTATTTGTATTGACAATATATTAAGGCTTACAGTCTTGTGCAAAATTTAGATTGTAAACAAGAGACCACATCAATAAAATGCTAAGAAAAATCCAGTGATTAAGATAATCCAGAGATAGATACCATGAAAAATTCAAACATTGTAATTATTTAAAATTTGTATCGATAAGATGCTAAGGTTTACCATCTAGAGCAAAATGTAGATTGTAAACAAGGGACCAAATCAATAACATGATAAAAATAATCCAGAGATTAAGATAATTCAGAGATAGATACCATTAACAGTTCAAACATTGTAATTATGTAAAATTTTTATCGATAAGATGCTAAGGTTTACCATCTAGAGCAAAATTTACATTGTAAACAAGAGATCAAATTAATAACATGTTAAGAATAATCCAGAGATTAAGATAATCTAGAGATAGATACCATGAAAAGATCAAACATTGTAATTATTTAAAATTTGTATAGATAAGATGCTAAGATTTACCTTCTAGAGCAAAATTTACACTGTAAACAAGAGACCAAATCAATAACATGTTAAGAATAATCTGGAGATTAAGATAATCTAGAGATAGATACCATGAAAAGTTCAAACATTGTAATTATTTAAAATTTGTATCCATAAGATGCTAAGGTTTACCTTCTAGAGCAAAATTATAGTGTAATCAAGAGACCAAATCAATGACATGTTAAGAATAATCCAGAGATTAAGATAATCCTGAGATTAAGATAATCCAGAGACAGATACCATGCAAAGTTCAAACATTCTAATTAATTAAAATTTGTATCGATAAGATGCTAAGGTTTACCTTCTAGAGCAAAATTTAGATTGTAAGAAAGGGACCAAATCAATAACATGTTAAGAATAATCCAGAGTTTAAGATAATCCAGAGATAGATACCATGCAAAGTTCAAACATTCTAATTATTTAAAATTTGTATCGATAAGATGCTAAGGTTTACCTTCTAGAGCAAAATTTAGATTGTAAGAAAGGGACCAAATCAATAACATGTTAAGAATAATCCAGAGATTAAGATAATCCAGAGACAGATACCATGCAAAGTTCAAACATTCTAATTATTTAAAATTTGTATCGATAAGATGCTAAGGTTTACCTTCTAGAGCAAAATTTAGATTGTAAGAAAGGGACCAAATCAATAACATGTTAAAAATAATCCAGAGATTAAGATAATCCAGAGATTAAGATAATTCAGAGACAGATACCATGCAAAGTTCAAACATTCTAATTATTTAAAATTTGTATCGATGAGATGCTAAGGTTTACCTTCTAGAGCAAAATTTAGATTGTAAGAAAGGGACCAAATCAATAACATGTTAAGAATAATCCAGAGATTAAGATAATCCAGAGACAGATACCATGCAAAGTTCAAACATTCTAATTATTTAAAATTTGTATCGATAAGATGCTAAGGTTTACCTTCTAGAGCAAAATTTAGATTGTAAGAAAGGGACCAAATCAATAACATGTTAAGAATAATCCAGAGATTAAGGTAATCCAGAGATAGATACCATTAAAATATCAAACTTTGTAATTATATAAAATTGGTATCGATTAGATGCTAAGGTTTACCTTCTAGTGCAAAATTTAGATTGTAAGAAAGGGACCAAATCAATAATATACCAAGAATATTATTTAGATGCATAAGAATTTAATACTAATATATTCTAACTTAAAAGCACTGCTGCAAACTGACTAATCATTAAATACGAGCTTCCTAGTGTTTACTGCTTACAGAACAACTATAAATATCTCTAACCATTATGAAATTTATTCATCCCGAATATATTCAAGAACAGGAATAGTACATGAGGCCCGAGATGTATTCCTTAAGTTTATTACAACTCAACTGAGAAACTTGAATAGTTGCTGTTTCTGAAGTATAATTTCAAATTAAGTTAGTGACTACTTGTTCGACAAACATTCCACACGTTTTATAAGGATTTATTTTCTTATTCCTAACAAATACATTTTCATTAAACGTATTTAATTTAACCAAACGACTATTTGTAGTCGCTTTCTATTGCAAAGCATAATTCGATATCGTTTGGGTCTCACTCATTCTCAGTTTCTTTAAGGGAATCATAAACATGTCCCTATAGTCCGAGAGGCGACTGCAATTTTTGGACTCCATCGCACATCATTCTGATTTTTTTTGTTGTAGAAATTGGAGAAAAGTGAGTAGATTGCGAATTCACTGGTCTGCCGCGACAAAAATGGCCGAAACTAATAAAAAATCTACTTGGAATGAGTTGAACTAAAGTCCGATTGCCAAATATGTCATAACTTGCTAAAAAGAGAACTAACTTTTTCGTCTGGTAACCCACTGTATTTTGATTTTCAATGAGGAAAAGCGCAAATGATTTCTGATCACAGGCTCGGAAAATTTGTATCTTTTAAAAGTAAGCCAAATTGGCGACATCAGTGACGTAATGTTTATTGCCAATTTGGCTCATTTGTGCAAGATGCAAGGAGGCCACACATCCGAATCGTCTGCAACCTTCTTAATTGAAAATTAAAACAGTGAGGGTTAGCAAATAATAATAAAAAAAATACCCATTAATTGTCAAGTTATGGGGCATTTGGAAATTGGATTTAGTTCAACTTATTAAAAGTCGAGTTTGACCAGTTTCGGCCTTTTTTGCCACGGCAGACCAGTGGATTCGTAATCTACTCACTTTTCTCCAATTTCTATTAAAAAAAACTCAGAATGATGTTCGATGGGGTCCAAAAATTGCAGTCGCCCCTCAGTCTACTAGGCCATAGACCAAGACTTCATTTTTAAATCCTTTATATTAACTTCGATTTTATATGTTTGTCAATGGCGGGCAAATCTGAAGAGGCATAATTAACCTCCTTGCCGTCATCCAATCGATCTGAAACTTTGCAAATAGACACGATGACAAATCATTCTATCAAATTTTGGGGCTGTAACTGTCACTAAAAGGTCGTTTCTACGGAATATTAATGAACCAACTTGCTGTTATCCAATAACGCTGAAACAGCATTTAACCGATCATTGAAGAAACTCTTTCCTGGTGCTAAAATTGTTTTAATAAATAAACAAATAAACCAACAAACAAACAAACAATTCAACAAACCAACCAACAAACCAACCAACAAACAAACAAACAAACAAACAAACAAACAAACAAACAAACAAATAAGTAAATAAATAAATAAATAAATAAATAAATAAATAAATAAATAAATAAATAAATAAATAAATAAATAAATAAATAAATAAATAAATAAATAAATTAATAAAAATTAAAATAAAATAAAAAAATTGTTTTAATCAAAATAAATAAAAGCTATTTGGTTGTGAGTGCATGCATTCAAATTCATTTCAATGATTAAATTTTGAGAAATAGTTTACCACATATTTTGCTGACAGAGATGGTGTTTGCATGTAATTTTAAATATCAAAAAAGATCACACGCTGACAACAGAAGCAGTGCAATGTTAAGGAATATAAAAATTTCCAATGCATATAATGAATTTATATTAAAAACTTTCTTTTTAAGGGTTATATTATCAGTCATTTTCTACAACAAAACGTAGTGCGATATCGTTTGTGTTTTACTTAGGTTCAATATCTTTAAGATGAATCATAAACATATCGCTATAGGCTATAGGCCAAGTCTTCATTTGTTGGTCACAATATATGCTAAATTATTGCTTTAAAGTGTGTGAATATTTACACCACATATAACATCAATAAAATGTCATTAAAAGACTTATATAGAAGATAAATACTGTGTTTTCCTTTTAATTTTTAAAGCTTTAAAATCCATCCAGTAAAAACTTTTTAAATAGTAATAATAGCATCCAGTTATTTCCCCTTTAAATTTTTTAAATGATCTTTTATTGCAGTTTATACTGGTTGTTTTTAACTGGTATAAAAACATATATGTTAATGCAATACTTAGCTGATATTGTAGCCAAGGAATAAGACATTAGATAAATGGAGCAGGGATAACTCCAATTAAATTGCATTAGAAGTTCTACATTTCCTTTTTTTTGAAAATAAATAGTAAATTTTGTAAAATAATAAATAGTAAATTCTGACTTTACAGCTGACATTCGAATGTGTCATATATTTGTACAATTCGATCCATCAAGTAATTTTTTTTAGTTCAATAAAACCTTGTTAAGCGAAATCGCTTAACATAAAATCTCGTTTAACGCGAAGTAAAAGCTCCGTATTTAAAAATTAATTTTAATACATTCGTTTAACACGAAATTTGGTTAACGCGAACAATTTCAGCGGCCCCATCGATTTCGCGTTAACCGGGTTTGACTGTAAATTGAATTGCTACAAATTTCTACCGTCTTCAAATATCCAATGTTGACTAATTTAAATGATATGTACTTTAAAATGATGTAATAATATTTTAAAATACTTTAATAATATAAAGTTTTGGAATAAGAAAGCCTTTCAAAATTGACAAACGATGATGTAAGTGAGTGTTTGACTTTGAAAAGTTAAAACAAAATTGAAAGAAAAAAACCCGATTTCATAGTTATCGAAAAATATGCATAATAAATTCGTGCCCGAAAACGTGACAAATTTCGAAATTTTGAACTAAGAATTGCAGTAAAAAGGATTTAGTAATTGAGTTAAGAACATTAAATTTTAGGAAAAATATAATGTTTTTGAAATTGTATAATTTAGTACATGAAAATTGGTATTGATATATTATAAGGTAGTTACCATTTTGTTTTGTTTTAAAACTAACCTGGGGCAACTATCAATTTTTATCCGATATTGTAGCGATATAATATACTTAGCACAACGTAAGTGAAAGTGCATAAAAAAAAAAAAAAAAAAAAAAAAAAAAAAAGATCTGTAAAACAGTCTTTTCTTTTAATGTTGAACCCTTGCTATGAAGCCCTATGCTTAGTAGTCCGAGAGGCGACTGCAATTTTTGGACCCAATCGAACATCATTCTGAATTTTTTACAGAAATTGGAGAAAAGTGAGTAGATTACGATTCCACTGGTCTGCCGTGGCAAAAATGTCCGAAACTGATAAAAAATCGACTTGGAATGAGTTGAACTAAAATCCGATTTCCAAATATGTCATAACTTGCCAAAAAGAGAACACATTTTTTCGTCTGGCAGCCCACTGCATTTTGATTTTCAATGAGAAAAAGCGCAAATGATTTCTGATCTTTGGCTCGGGAAAACTTATGTCTTTTAAAAGTAAGCCAAATTGGCGACATCAGTTACGTCATAAGTGACGTAATATTTTTTGCCAACTTGGCTCCCTTTTAATAGATGCAAGTAGACCGTTGCCAGATATCCGAATCGTCTGCAACCTTCTTAATTAAAAATTAAAGAGTGAGGGTTACCAAATAAAAAAAAAATGCTCATTATTTGGCAAGTTATGGCGCATTTGGCAACTGGATTTAGTTCAACTTATTAAAAGTTGATTTTTGACCAGTTTCGACCATTTTTGTCACGGCAGACCAGTGGATTCTTAATCTACTCACTTTTCTCCAATTTCTATAAAAAATTCAGAATGTTGTTCGATGGGTTCCAAAAATTGCAGTCGCCTATCAGTCTATTACGTAATGAACTTAAAAGAGCTGAAACTCGGTGGCGTAATAGCCACGTGGGGTCTTGGCCTGCTGTGCCAAATCCAGATTACTCGACCATGGACCCCGGTCAGATGGTCAGTCTGAAGCGGAACCTCCAATGTTTAGTTACCCAGCATGTTTGGTTCTCATTTAATCAATATGAAAGGCTGAGTCAATATTGTCCTGTCAGGGGAACACCCTCCGAAGAACACCCTCATCAAAAAAGAGTATCTGAAAAAATGCGTGATTTCTGTAAGGGTGTCCAGTACCGAAATTTCTTCAAAAATCCCAATTTTTTTTTCTGATTTTAAAATATAGTTCATACATTCCTGAAGAGAATGATGTTTTTATCCCTCCGGTGATTAGAACGCCACAAAATTACCTGTTATTTAAACATCACTAATAGGCGTAACACCTTGAAGAGTCTGTTTAAAGTGCGTTTTTCGAGCACTAGTTGCTTTCATAGATGTTGCATGTTCAAATCGATATATCTCCAGAACCATTAATAATTGGCTATTCAAATTTTTGGAGCATTTAATTTATATAGTTTTAAATATTTTGTCTTCACAGAATTTTATTTTTTTAATTCTGTCTTAAAATATAACATTTAGCGTAAAAGATAACATAAAAAAAGCAAAATTTCAATATTTTAACTTAGAGAATTTTTTTAATTTTTTTTAACTCGCCTATCAAAATTCTGTGAAGACAAAATTTTCTTTATATAATTATGTATTACAGAAAGCTTTCACTATAAAAAAAAATTATTTTTTCTTGACTTATATCAAAATACGCAAACATCAATTATTATGGATTTTTCTTGGTTTTTAATTTTTTTTCAAATAACTAAACACGATATTTAAAAAAACATTTTCTCAAAGATATATAAATAGTATCTCATACATAAAATAAATTTTTGACATAAAAATGTACATAAATAAAGTTTTTTTTTTTATTTTCGGTACCGGGCCCCTTAAGGGTGTCCAGTCTGAAATTTTGTTAAAAATCAAATTTAATTTTTTTTTTTTTTTTTTTTTTAAATTTTAAAAAATAGTTCATACATTCCTGAAGAGAATGATGTTTTTATCTTGTTCCTCTTGTGATTAGATTCTAACAAAATTCCGTGTTATTTAAGCATCGTTAATTGGCGTAGCGCATTGAAGCTTCTGCTTAAAGTGCGTTTTTTTTTGAGTACTAGTGTTTTTCACAGATGTTGCAAATTCAAATCGATATATCTTCAGAACCATTAACTGGCTATTCAAATTTTTCGAGAATTTAATTTATCATGTTTTAAACAATTTCTTTTCACAGAGTTTTATTTTTTAAAATACTGTTTTAGAATATGACATTTAGCGTAAAGGATAACGGAAAAATTTCAATATTTTAACTTGGAGAATATTTTTGAATTATTTCTAATTCACCCATCAAAATTCTGTGAGGACAAAAAAAAAAAAAATATTTATGTAATTATAAATAGCAGAAAGCTTTCACTTTGAAATAAAAATTATTTTTTCTAAATAATAATAAGTAAAGAATAATATAATAATATAATAAGTAATAAGTAACTAATTAATAATAAATAAAGTAAAGAATAATTTATTTTTTTAAATAAATAAACACAATATTTAATTGGAGTTGTTACCCTAAAATTTATAAAAAAATTATTTTGAGTTTACTATAGTTTATTAAAATTTAATTTCTTTCCTTTAAAATGATACCTCATTTGTAATAATACCTTCTTTAGAAGTATTTTTCATAATTTTTTGAAGATAAAATTATGAACTATTAGTGTAAGTAAGCTTTTCTTTAAAATGCATTTATCTCAAAACGACATTTTTCATTACTCATGTACCTTTTTCTCAGAAAATACTTGATATAGAAGCCTAATTCTTTTTTCATCACATTTATCAGACACTTGTTATTCTATTGAAGTTGGGTTTTAATTATAATGCATTTACTTTTTTTTTAAATGAATTATTAGTGTAAGTCGCTCAAATTTATTAAAAATCACAAGTTTTTTTTTGACGAAATAAGCCAGAACAAAAAATGTTTTTAAAATAATAACAAAACCTTACTTTAGTAAATACAGATACATAAAATGAATATGTGATAAAAATTTAAGGTAGATAGTTCGAGCAGTTTCTAAGAAAAAGGTACATGAGTAATGAAAAATGTAGTTTTGAGAAAAACACATTTTAAAGAAAACATTACTTACACTTATAGTTCAAAATTTTTTCTTCCAAAAATTATTAAAAATACTTTTAAATGAGGTATTATTACAAATGAGGTATCATTTTAAAGGGAAAAGTCAAATTTTAATAAACAACAATAAACTTAAAATTGATTTATTATAAATTTTTGGGTACAACCCCCCTTTAAAAAAAAAAAAAAAAAAAAAACCCACACATGATATCAAAGACATAAATAGTATCTTATGCATAAGATAAATTTTTGACACAAAAATATTTATTAAGTTTTTTATATTTTTGGTACCAGACCCTCTTAAAGATTTTTCTTCCCAAGTGTTTAACCTAAACTGTGAAAGAGCATGCTAAGAACGAAATGTCCTTAGATAGCAACTTTTATTTTACGTTACTTTAAAGAAAACGCTTTAAAAAAGTTTTTAATATTTTCTACATTTTTCAAACTCACCACATTTTTTTTTTAATTGAAAAAGTTTTCTTGAAAAATTTCGTTAAATTGCTTTTGTAACTAAGAATATATCTCAAAATTGACCAGATTTTCTGGTAAAATAATAAACATATTAGCAAAAGAAACTATTTTGAAAATCCCTCCACATTAAAATAATTCCATCAAATCCATCAACAACTTCTCAAAAAAACTATAATAGTCTAACCATAAAAACAAAGATTAAAAAAATTTCTTTATATGCATTGTCAAATTTTAGATTAATTTACACAGCACAGATATCAAAAACATTTCTACAAACAAAATGTGGGTTTCAAAAATCTTCGTTTCAAAATTTATTTATTAAAAAGGAACATGAATTTATGTTCTTTCATCCAAATATGATTTATTCTAAATAAATTAATTTTATTATTTATTTATTTAAAAAATTTTGGCAACAGGAAAGAATTTCAACAATGATTGGTTCAATGCTATTTTATCGCGAATGAATGACGGCAAGTTGGTTTAATAGCATTACGTGAAAGCAACCTTTTAGTGACAGTTAACAACGGCTAAAATTTGATAGAATGTATTGTCATCGACATCGAATCTATCTGCCAAGTTTCAGCCCGATTGGATGATGGCAAATCGGTTTATTAGTATTCCGTAAAAGCGACATTTTATTCACAGTAACAGCCCTAAAATTTGATAGAATGTATTGTCATCGACATCGAACCTATCTGCCAAGTTTCAGCCCGATTGGATGATGGCAAATCGGTTTATTAGTATTCCGTAAAAGCGACCTTTTATTCACAGTAACAGCCCTAAAATTTGATAGAATGCATTGTCATCGACATCGAACCTATCTGCCAAGTTTCAGCCCGATTGGATGATGGCAAATCGGTTTATTAGTATTCCGTAAAAGCGACCTTTTATTCACAGTAACAGCCCTAAAATTTGATAGAATGTATTGTCATCGACATCGAACCTATCTGCCAAGTTTCAGCCCGATTGGATGATGGCACGGGGGTTAATTAGGCCTCCTTAGATTCCACTGCCATCGACAAACTAACACACAAAATCGAAGTTAATATAAAGGATTTAAAAAGGCACACATAAATGTCTACAAATCCAATCACATTCATACACAAAGCATTGATAATCTTCTCTTTTTAAATTGATTAAAAATAAAACTTTACACCCCATAACAATTAGAGGTCGGAAATATCGATCAAAATAAATATCGATACTATATCGTTGCATAGGAAAAAACATCGATAAAATATCGATACTATATCGTTGCATAGGAAAAAACATCGATAAAATATCGTAACATCGATGCATGATTTTTTTTTTTTTTCAATTTTGCCAGAAATGAAGTTTTTCAGGGCAAATTTCTACTTTTCATGAATTCCTGCCAAAATTGTTTTAATAAATAAATTATACTATCAATCAGAATAAAATAAAATGCATTTGGATGTCAATGCACAAATTCACATTTATTTTTAAAGAAGAAATTTTGAAAAGTAGTTTACCACATATTTTGTTATTAGAGATGTTTTTAATATTTAAAATTAGATGCAAACTCCAGGCACACATTGGCAACAGAAACGACGATATATTAATGACTACTAATAAATTATCTTTCCATTACATTTATGTTTTCTTTTTGGTTGGTTTGCCATTTTAACTGTCTCTCAGCCAAGTCCAAACCTTAATTTTGAAGTTTTTGAAAAGGAAACAAAGAAAATCGGAAAAACACACGGAACTACAAAACGATAATCAAAAAACTAAAAAAGATTGAAAATATCGATATATCGTTGACTCGAATCGATATTTTGACTATCGATATTTAAAAAAAAATATCGATAAAAATATCGTCGTATCGATATATCTTCGACCTCTACTAACAATACTTGATAGATTACCAAGACAGTGAAATTCCGTTCCCTTTACGAGAAATCATCAATGCCGATAATATGGCGTCATTCTGTAATCTATCCCTAAATAAACATGCCGACAGATTGAGACGCTGCACTTTGCATATGAGGAAATTTACTCGATGCATCTTTAGCTAGCTCATTTGCCCAAGAAATTAACACCATGGCAATTGCCTCTTCCCAACGTTTCACCCTCTGGCAAAATAATTCCGTTTAGAACTCAATGACTGAAAAGATCAATGCTTTCTAAAACTTGGGACTTGGCTGTTTTGATGGATGGTATTTTGAAGTCGTCATCTTCCTTAGAAAATGCTTCTTTTCTTACTTGCAAATCAATATTTGTAATTGAGATTATATATTTTAAACTAGCTGAATACTCATGCTTCTGTACGAAATTTTATCATGTGAAAATTTTTAGCCAGCTGCGTGGCTCCGCGTTGCGGAGATCGGTCATTGGAGTACATGTCCTCCCAACTTTTGGCGCTTCGTTCACAAGAAGGTTCATTGCTACGCTGGACCAAGCTCGCTTCGCTCACTGAAAAGTTTATGGTAAGTTCAGGCTGACTTCACTCGTTGAAAGGTTTATTGCTATGCAAGCATGGGCTTGCTTCGCTCGCTGAAAGGTTCATTACTGCGTAAGCGTGAGCTCGCTTCACTCACAAAAAACTAACTGCTACGTAAAGCCTAAATATTAGAAGCCCCTCCCATGTCGAGAAACCGAAAAAAAAAATAGTAAAATTCTCCGTTAATACAATAATACAACACCCCTTTAAGAATGTTGTGTTTGTGAAAAGCAAAATTAGAAGGCTAAAACTACTTATGCTGAAACTTCCGAGTTCTAGGCCTATTAGAAGTCGCTTTTTGTGAAAATATATATATAAAAAAAATAGTAATAATAATAATTAAAAACAAATTAAAATGTTAACATTCTTTTTGTCAAAAGTCCAATTAGAAGGCCAAAACTATTTATGTTGAAAATTTCAGAAGTGTAGCCCTATTAGAAATCGTTTTGTAAAATATTTGTTAATTAATTAAAGCAGTTAATTAAAAAAAATCAAGATTTTAAAATTCTGTTTTTTAAAACTACAATTAGAAGGCTAAAACTACTTATGTTGAAAATTTCAGAGCTGTATCTCTATTTGAAGTTACTTCGTTAAAAAAAAAAAAAAGTTAAAATGTTAACATTCTGTTTGTTATAGGTACAATCAGAAGGCCAAACTACTTATGTTGAAAATTTCAGAGCTCTACTCAAATTTTGAGTAGCTTATATAGATCCACAGACAAACAGACAGCTTGTTTTATTAATATAGATACAAATAAAACTGTATAATGCCATTAAAAAATATCTATGTACCTTAAAACCAATTTACCTCGCTTCTTTCAAAGTTAGTCTTTTTCATAATTGCAACAAGTAAAGTGTTAAATAATTTACATTCATGGTTAACATAACGAAAAATTAAAGTGCTGTCTATTTAACAAACTATATGAAGTAAAAATCATTCTAAATTCATCCAACCTAACGGAATAATCTTCATTTCTAAGCTTTTTTTTAAGGCGTCTTCTCACTTTAGGCACCTCGAAAATAGGCTATTTTCGCGATTTTTTTTCGAGGATTTTTGCAAACAATTATGGGATAAAATGGATCCTATATAATAAACACATCTTTCAAGTACAAGAAAAAATTTATTTTTTATTTTTTTGAACAATTATTATAATAAAACAGTAGCATCGAAAAACCCGTGTAGAAATGTAATGTTGATGAAATTTTGAAAACTATCCGGCCGATTGTCATGAAATTTGAATGACATATTCTTCATAGTTATGGCTATAGCGCATATCATCAGATTTTTGAAATTTTGATTTGAAGTATTTTTTTTTTTACAAAAAACTGCAAAAAAACGCGTTTTTTTTTTACTTTTTCGAAAAACGTGCGCCATTTTGTTATTTTCGTGAATATCAAAAATCTGATGATATGCGCTATAGCCATAACTATGAAGAATATGTCATTCAAATTTCATGACAATCGGCCGGATAGTTTCCGAAATTTCATCAACAAGCCACGAACATTACATTTCTACACGGGTTTTTCGATGCTACTGTTTTATTATTATAATTGTTCAAAAATATATATTTTTTTTCTTGTACTTGAAAGATGTGTTTATTATATAGGATCCATTTTATCCCATAATTGTTTGCAAAAATCCTCGAAAAAAAATCTCGAAAATAGCCTATTTTCGGGGTGCCTAAAGTGAGAAGACGCCTTAATCATTAATGACGTTTGATAAGTTATATACAATAGTTTTTAAATATATTTTATTTTCGGGATATTGATTTGAATTAATAACTTTTCCGCCCTATTTCTATTAGAAGATTTTTAAAAACAGTTGAGAGACAGTCCCAACCCTTGTACCACTCTGTGGTATATTACAGCATATGTCCCTACAACAAGCAAAATGTACTAATAGTTTCTTTAAGATATCGATGTACAATTAAGATGATTTTCTTTAATTTTTAGGTTATAATTTCAAACTTTTCGGCAGTATATCAGAATTAAAAATGATGCATTTTTTTTATGTAATTTTTTTCCGTTAATTTATTAATCAGCTAATTGCAATTATAGTAACTAATTAGGACATTATTAGAACATACATAAATGAACTTGTTATTAACTTAGAGGTATGATTTTTATTGCAAATAAAAGATATTATATTAAGGCATGTTCCTATAGAGAATTTTGAATTTGACTTCAATGTTTATTTAATTATAAGTTTGTAAATAAAAGTTAAAAAAATACATAGTTTTTAGCAAACAATTCAGATTAAAATATGCATAGAAATTTGTTTATACCAATATATATTAGATTCTCAATAGGAAACACATTCACAACTATTGTCTACAAAACAAAATTAAAATTTTATAAATCGGACCCTTTATTATGAAGTTATGATCGTTGGCCCAAAGTCGTATAACATCAATTATCATTCATCAGAAAACGCGTTTGAAGTTCACTATACTAATGAACGTGATACAAAACAGGTTCACAAAACCCACTGTAATTTAAAAAGTAATTTGAGTCTCAAAAAGAAAATGATAAAATTTTAATGATAATGAATTCATGAATATTTAAAAAAAAAACAAAAAAAAAACAACAAAAAAATGATTTTTTGTGTAGTTTTCTACGTTTTGGAACATCCTGATTTCAAAAAAGTGATCTAGAAAAAAATTTCTCTCTGTGTATATGTGTGTGCATGGTCAGCATAACTCCCGAACAAACTGACCTGCAATGTTCAAATTCGGTGAGAGAGTTGGCACAAGAACATACCATTAAGGTTTTAGACAAAATCACACATGCGCATAGGGTAGCCATTGAAAAAAATCATGTTTTTCAATAATTGGTAAAAACGGCTCTAACGATTTTGTTCAAAATCGCTGTGGTAGTGCCTCTTAAGGTATTCTAATCATCCCCACCTCCGAAATTCCCGTTAAAATGCTTTGATGGCGTAAAAAGTTGTAAAAAAGTTGCCTTTAACACAGAGTTACCTTTCCTTGAGCATACCTAATCAACGATCATTTTTTCTTCTCTGTCCAGTTTCACTTTCAAGAAAGGATAATATAAGAATTATCGAAAAGTATATTGCCAAAATCATCAGTTTGGTGTTTTTTTTTTTTTTTTAACTAAAAGAGATCTTACAGCCGTACACATTTATTTTCCTTTAACCTCTTGACATACAAATTAAAGTTTGTGCAGTGAATATACACCGATTGTTTTGGAGATCACAGCTTGACTACCCCTTTTATTGTACTTCTTTCCGTTTCCTTGTTTAATGAGGCGAATTTTTTTTTATCGGTACTGTCGAGAGGCTGAAAGCATCTTCAACAGTCTAAATAAAACAGCATCGATGCACGACCGAAACAGATAATCTAATAATATACTGTCCGGTGTTCACCGAAGACAGTTCTTGACGTCTCGGAGACGTCAAAGTTTACAATGGCACATGAAATGAATGTCGTCTCCGAGACGTCATTGTATGTCAAGGGGTTAATGCATACTTTTTAGTCTGAGAAGCGACTGCTTTTTTTTGGACCCCATCGAACATAATTCTGAATTATCTTTTATAGAAATTGGAGAAAATTAAGTAGATTGCGAGTCCACTGGTCTGAAGTGGCAAAAATGGCCGAAACTGATCAAAAATCGACTTTTAATAAGTTGAACTAAATCCAATTGCCAAATGCGCCATATCTTGCCAAATAATGAGCATTTTTTTTTATTTGGTAATCCTCACTTTTTAATTTTCAATTAAGAAGGTTGCAGACGATTCAGATATCTGGCGACGGTCTACTTGTATCTATTAAAAGGGAGCCAAGTTGGCAACAAACATTACGTCACTGATGACGTAATTTTAACATATGCCGTGAAACACTATGCTTAACACATTATCAGTAATAATATACCCATAAAAAGTTTTAATATAAATCCTTTATATGCATTACCAATTTTTATATTCATTAACAAAGCGCAGTTTCTGTTGTGAGCGTGTGCTTGATGTTGGCATCTAATTTTAAATATTAAAAACATCTCTATCAGCAAAATATGCGGTAAACTACTTTTCAAAATTTAGTTATTAATAATTTATTTGAATTTATGCACTCACATCCAAATATCTTTTATTTACTTTGATTAAAGAGTTTTATTATATATTTATTAAAACAATTTTGGCAACAGAAGAGAGTTTGTTCAATGATCGGTTAAATGCTATTTCAGCGGGATTCGACGACGGCTAATCGGTTTATTAGTATTCCGTAAAACCGACCATTTAGTGACAGTGACAACCACCAAAATTTGATAGAATGCATTGTCATCGACATCGAATCTATCTGCCAAGTTTCAGCCCGATTGGATGATGACAATTAATTAGGTTAATTAGTCCTCCGCAGATTTGTTCGTCATCGACATAACCGCCCACACACAAACACAAAAAAATCGAAGTTAACTTTAAGGATTTAAAAAAACATCGAACAAACTTTACTAAGAAGTTTACGTAGTTCATTCAACCCTTTCTGAATGTAATCTTGAAACAAACTTTACAAATAAAGAATAGTGCGCTGTGTAATCACTCTGACGGAATTTATGCTAATAAGTATCACGAAGGATAATGCTAACTGCCCATTACGAAATATTTTAATAAATAACGCTTTATTATAATATCTTTCCACCCGTGGTGTTACTAATTATGAAGATGCGTTTTCAAGAAAGGCTTCCAGTTATTTTCACAAGAAAATATTGTCCGACATTGTATTCACTTTTTAAATAGTACTTCCGCGTGTCAATATTGTCGCGTGGATGGGTTCGAAAGATTTGAAGCCAAAGCAGATCAAAACTTGCAGAAATTTATTCCGATCAGCGTTTCGCCGCCAACCTTAAAAAGGCAGAAACGACAGTAAGTATCTATTCTCTGCAGAACTTCCAGCGAAAAAGCCGAAATTGACTATTTTCTAGCGCGCTTACGAAACTTCACATAATTATACAAAAAATGCCATAGATTCGTTTCGGTGATATCTTTCAAAGAAAAAAAAATTGAGTACCTAGGATAAAAGACAACGAAGAAAAAAAAAAATGAAATTTCCAAAACGAAATAAAAAAACGAGTTCTAGCCCGATTTCGATGTAAAAATTTAGACAAAAGTCCAGCTCTAACTAGGCTATAGATCTTCAAACGGATTGAATTATAGGATGCGGAATGTTTCAACTTAAAATCCTACGCTGGTTTGAACTTCGTTAAATAATTTTTTCTATTTTTAATTAATTTAAAACCACATTTTTTCATTTCATAATTTGGCGACAAATAAAGGCGATCAGCTTGTAATTGAGGTTCAGATATATATGCCAAAAGTTGCCAAACAGGTTTGCTATCATTTCGAAGTTAGTTTTTCCGACATGTTAGGCTTAAGTGAGAATGAGCTTAATGTTAAAGTATAGGCAATACGAATTGGACTATAATTATATGGCTTATAACATCTTTAAAATTGAAATAATTTAATTTTTGAAGAGACAGAATTAAAGAGAAATATTTGTTCTTTAAGTTGCATGTGTTATTTAAACTTTATGACAATTTAGAGTGAGTTAACTTTCAAAAACATTTTAATTTCGGGAAATCTCCATTGAAAAATGAAAGCAATCACATTTTGTTGCAAGATACTATGGGCTGAATATGTGGAGGTTATGCGAGCTGACGTCACAGTCAATTGATTACAGAGGACTAAATGAACCACGCATTGCGATTGGCTAATGGAATCTGCAAAAATGTCATTCGTTTTTAAAGATGTGTTGATTTTTACTTTCCGTTGTAAAATGAAATTGTAGAATCATATATAATCAAAATTGTAATTTCATAGTGAATTTTAAAATTGTTGTTAAGAAAATATTTTAAATTTGGTCAAATATCAATGGGTTATTATGTGAATCAAAATAATGCTTGGTATAATAAAAATAATTTATACTGCAATATTTATTAGACTGTAAAAAACTTGTAATATTTATTTGTAATAATTTATTAGAATAAACTTTCAATGGGATGAACGCTCTGGCCTTGTAAGTTAAAGGTGCCGGATTTGATTCCTGGGTTAGGTGTGGATGTTCGTTGTGATTCGGAATCCACGTTAAGATGTGGGTTCCGGACTGAATAGTCATTATTATGCACTAAAATAGGTCTCTGTGCGTACAAACTAACCAATCGAGCTGAAACTTGGCAGACAGGCTCTTTGTTGATGGCAACGTATTTCTTTAAGTTTTGGGAGTTGAGTTGCCATACACAAGTTTTTATTACTCTTTCGTGGTAGATTTTGATGGTTACTGCAGTCCGCATTCAACCAATTTGTCAATTTTCAAGTAGATTTTGGCATGCAAGATATCATTGAACTCAACTTGAAGAATTATGAATATTCATGGTACCAGGAGTACCATACGTGGTATTACTTCTGGTTTATCAATTTTGAAGATAAATATGGCATGTTGGGTGTCGTTAGGCTTGTAATGAAAAATTATGAATGTTTAAGGTACCAGGTATAGCATAGGTAGTACCACTTTCGGTTTATCAATTTCCAAGATAAATATGGCATGTTGGACTTTTGTTTTGATGAATTATGAACGTTTAAAGTACCAGGTATGCTATTGGTACCACTTTCGGTTTATCAATTTTAAAGATAATTATTGCATGTAAGGTATCGTCGAACTCAGTTAGAAGAATTATGAATATTCCTGGTACATGGTGTACCATAGGTGATAAATAGAAAAACGATGAAACGGACAAATCCAAAAAATAGAAGTCGTCAGTGTTTAAAAAAAAGTTATGATATCCCCCCAAAAAAACACTTTTGAAAAGTAGAAGAACCACCAACCTCAAAAACACAAAAAACTTTCTTGCAATAAAAAAATCATAAACATTCTGAAAATGTTCAGCCACAAACACAGTGATATAAAAAATGGCCAACCTCTGATTACAACTCTCGGTTGTAACTCGCTTAAGTTTACATGCTTACTTAGTTTATTTTTAAAATTTAAGTTCCGCTCCCATAAAAATTTACGCTGCTTGAGGTTGGCGCCCGTCTTAATTACTAACCTTTAAAACTACCACACAATAAAAACTTTCCAAAATGTATGTATCAACCAAACAAAAGCTTACCACAAGCACTTAAGTTTCCTACTTACAAAATTCTTAAAAACGATTCAAATGCAAGCGTTTGAGCACAGTTTCTCTATACTGTTTTGAAAATTACATGAACATGAAG
The DNA here is from genome assembly GCA_963978545.1 of Linyphia triangularis. Taxonomy (NCBI): domain Eukaryota; kingdom Metazoa; phylum Arthropoda; class Arachnida; order Araneae; family Linyphiidae; genus Linyphia; species Linyphia triangularis. The sequence continues at coordinate 87,096,037 of OZ021727.1, read as the reverse complement.
ATTTACATCACTTTGTATTTCCTACCCATCCAAATGAAATCGTAAACTCGAATATTCGTGCAAACAGCCATAAATTAGTTTAAACGCAAGCATTGTTAATATTCCTATGACGGGCGCCAACCTCAAGCAGCGTAAATTTTTATGGGAGCGGAACTTAAATTTTAAAAATAAACTAAGTAAGCATGTAAACTTAAGCGAGTTACAACCGAGAGTTGTAATCAGAGGTTGGCCATTTTTTATATAACTGTGTTTGTGGCTGAACATTTTCAGCATGTTTATGATTTTTTTATTGCAAGAAAGTTTTTTGTGTTTTTGAGGTTGGTGGTTCTTCTACTTTTCAAAAGTGTTTTTTTGGGGGTATAACTCTTCGCAGATTCTATTACAACTCCAGTACTTCTCGTTCTAGTAGACTCAATACAGCTCTTTACACAGCAATAGAGCACAAAACAGCAGTTAAACACTTGACAACACAACTGCTAGAATCGCCGCAAAAGACAATGCAATACAGTTCGCTTTAGAACTCTCTGAATGCTCGCTGATTAACTCCACTCAGTCAGTAACTCAACTCAGTCAACTCCAATCAACTAACTGACTCAACTCACGGCCGGCCTTATATAAGAGTCAAACCTTCGTGAAACTTCTAGAGATAGATATTTGGAGAACTTTCCAGATCGTAGTCGAAAAGTCCTATACATATACATGCGGACCGAAAATGTCGCCAAATGGTCGTCAAGTTTTGGGGACAAAAATTTGTCGCCAAAACCGTCGCCAACTTGGCTCTATCGCGCCAATTTGGCGAGATTGCCATTACCATAATGTTAAATGCCCTGCTCCTTGTAAAACTCGCTTCCCAGCTTTATCTCTAAAACTCGTTATCAAGCATTAATACACATATTGCGGGGAAGCCAAGTTAAGCCGAACTATTGCACTGCCTTAAGCGAAATGTACATAAATTTTCCTATTTACAAAATTAACACTACGAAATATTTACAAATATACAAAAATTCGTAACACTATTATTGGAACATTGCAAGTGAAGTTTGTGTCTTTTGCGACTATTGAAGTCATATACAGTCATAAGTTACTTTTAAAGGTAAAATGTTAAGGAATTTGAAATTTTTTGACAAATTGAATTTAATAGATTTTTTTATGGATTTCTACATTTTCATACAATGGTTAGGTGATTTGTACGCTCAGCGACCAATTTTTTGTACACTAATAGCTAATCGGACCAACACCAAAATCTAAAAGTAGACTCCGAACCACAATGAACCTCCAAGCCTAAACCAGGATTCGAATCCGGAACCTTTAACGTGCAAGGTTAACAGGTGGGTATAATACATCTACAGGTGGACAAAATGAAGAATCTTTAGCAAAGATAATTTTTACGGAAATTTTTGAGGTGGTGATGTTTAGAACACCTTAAGCGGCATTACCACAGCGATTTTGATCAAAATCGTTAGAGTCGTTTTTTAGCAATTACTGAAAAACTTGATTTTTTTCAATGGCAGCTACACATGCTTATGCACATGCGCTATTTTGACGAAAACCTTAATGGTAGATTCCTTTGGTCACCACCAACCCGCACACCAAATTTGAACATCGAAGGTCAATTTTTTCGGGAGTTATGCTGACCACGTACACACAGGTACATCTTTTTTATAGATCCCTTTTTTGAAATCAGGATGTTCCAAAACGTGGAGGAATGTAAAAAAAAAAATCAAAATTTTTTTTTACCGAATGCTATACTTTCATTACGCTATGTATGTATACATATGGGTTGGCTGGTTGGTTGTTTTCAGATTATCTGGCACCGTCAGCAACACGAGGGCTATAATGCGCCGAAACGTTCATCATTTGACAAGCCAACATACATTTACAAACATTCATGCCTAACACGGGACTCGAACCCGCAACCTCGTGGTCTAGAAGCAAGCACGCTAACCACTATACCGTTTGATCGGCTATATACATATGGGTAATTGAAATTAAAAGTTTTTTATAGATGCTCTCAGATATGCTCTTAAGTTACTTAAAATGTTTTGCGAATATACTTTTTAAATCAGATCATTCCAATTCGTTTGAATTTAGAGAAAATGTATTTGAATATCGTTTATGGAGAATCATTTTTAAAGTGTTTGACAAGTTATTACAAAAACATAGATAAACAGTGCTTGGAGTGAATCGTTTCAACAAAAGTGTTAATTTCAAATCCCATCTTTCCTTATTTTCAAGTACAATAAATAAAATTGTTAAAATTAAATGAAGGGAAAAAAAAAAAAAAAAAAAAAAAAAAAGAAGAAACAATAGCATCAATAATAATAATAATAATTACAGTTTCCTGAACAATTAACTTTCTGTGTCAAAGTCGTTTCGTTTGAAAGGAATCAATTATTTAAAACGATTTTAATATTCAAACATTTTACTTTAAATTACTTGGTATAAAACGACAATGTGAAACAAAGAAAAAAAAAACTACAACAAGTTAAGCGACTTGAATTAAGGTTTATTTTAAGGCTGTAATTTCAACTTGTAAAATATGAGATGCACCTTTGTTTAGTAAGAAATAAGTTTGCGTTTGTGTATTACATTTTCTAAAAAATTACAAGTATTAATATATAGAATTGTAACAAATTGTTAATGGCTATTCACTATCTCCATATTTTATTAAGGGGAGTAGGAGTTTAAGAACGTAAAAAAAACAATTTAAAAAAAAAAAGAAGAAAAAAAAAAAAACATTACAAACAATTTTGAATCTGTAAAAAAGTTTTAATCTCGCTGTATTGAAAGTATTTATTTTTTATTTTATAAATTTAAAAAAAAATAAATGTTGTGCATCAATTTGTATTATCGTTTTTAACTTGAACAGCCCATAGATCCAAACACAATTTTGGAAACGTATCGAACGCCGACCAAACGGTATAGTGGTTAGCGTGCTGGCTTCTAGACCGCGAGGTTGCAGGTTCGAGTCCCTTGTTAGGCATGGGTGTTTGTAAATGTATGTTGGCTTGTCTAATGACGAATGTTTCGGCGCATTATAGCCCCCGTGTTGCTGACGGCGCCAGATAATCTGAAAACAACCAACCAACCGAAACGTATGGAACATTAACCCAAATAGTATAAAAGATAATTGGTTAAAATTGTAATGTATAATCTTACCAACATATTGCATGGTTTGAATGTAGTATTTTTAATTATTTTGTTTTGTTTCTGCAAAAAAAATTAAAATCTATAAAATTCTATAGAATTTTCAAAAATTGTCATTTTTAGTAGCATTAAAACTGTATAAAATATTTAATTTAAAAAATATTAAAAAATGTAACATTTTTTTGCAATATTGGAGGAACTAGGGATACTCAACCCAATGTTTTTTTCTCAGAATTGGGAAGGTTTTATAAGTTGAAAATGGTATCCCTTCTTGCCCTTCAGTTAGATAACTACATATACAAAATGACAACTCAATCTTTGCATCAGTTTTTAAACTATAAGACAAATTAAATGTTCATGCTCCAAAAGTAATATCTGTTGTTGTTGTTGTTTCTAATCTCCCTTTTGTCTGACGAAGTCAGACAATATCAGTGAAGCCATTGACATTAATGAAGTCTGACACTAGTTGTGGACAGCTATAAATGTCCTCCCAGTCCAGTCCAAGGCAGTCCAAAATGTGCTGAGGTGATGCCTGTTCTTTTTGGCATTTAGGGCAAATAGGAACATTTTTGCTTCCCCCAGAATATGTGAGGCCTTTAAGGTGACCACTAGCAAGTCGGGACAGACGGGTATTGGTGTGCCTATCACAAGGAAGAGATAGGGAGTGTCCTGGCTTTTTGGCTTTATACCATTCGTGAGATGGAGGTATATGCCGCTTTATTTTGAGCTATTTTCTTTGAGTATAACTCTTGATATGTGAGTTCTTGAGTAGAGAGGACAGGGTGTTCTAGTCCCTCCTTAGCAAGAGTGTAGCAACTTTCCGTGGATGTCTACATGTAAAAGTAATATCTTTGTGTTGTAAAACGTTGATGTGAAAAGTTTTTTTTTTTTTTTTTAAATTAAGTCTTTATTTATACTATTTATTTTGTAAGCATATTTTTAGCTACAATTACATAGATAATAGTTTTTATCCACTTACTTGCAAATGGTTGCATTTTAGGGTTATATAGTAAATTAGGGATGCTTGACCCAAGGCATATAGGGATACTATTCGAATGCATTTGGAAGGTTTTATTGATAATTTGTATTGTTCTTATACCATTTTGTTATGTATGTAAGATGTTCAATTGATAAAAAGGTATTGTTACTAATGAATATTCTTGAAACCTGTATGTTGTTGTCTACTATCGATGTTACCTTAGTTAACGATATTGTAATTCCCTCTATTGTTTTCGCAGCTCACCTTTCAAAAGATTTTATTATGTTCAATGCACAAATCACCTGAAGATACACAAACCTGACTAAATTCAAGCTATTCTTCATCCACCTGAATTTTCAATGAAAAATTATAGAACGAGGAACTTGCACAAGTGAGGAAAATGAAAAATTTTTGTATTTTCTAGTGTTATCGAACGAATATTTTTGAGCAGCGCAATTATTTTTTTATTTTTATGCCTTCAATTAATCCAAAAATCGAGTTTGAAATTAGCAAAGCAAAAGTCACGTGACCAGAAGCGCATGAAAAAATCATGACGTGGTTAGGCAGAGATGCAGTCGCAAAACGAAGGAGAAACCTCAATCATTCCTCGTCTAAAACAGGTTTTAGACTGGTTCATTATCTGCGAGTTGACGTTTCACGCAAAAGTGGCTTTTTCCCGCCAAATCGCAATGTGAAAAACTAAATATTTTTTTAACTATTTATCCGAGCTCAAATTTTTGAAAGAATGGTATTGTTTTTCATGATTTTTTCTTTACTTTTATTTAAAAATCAAACCAAAACACGTGAAAGTTCCTCATTACAAATAATAGCTATTTTCTTATTTTTGAAGTTTTTTAAAGAACAGGAACAGCTTTCAAACTGCTAATATTTTTTATCTTTCTACAATAAAAATTAAAAGTGGACACTTTATTTAATATTACGTAGTTAATAAAAATAAAAAGTATTGACTTCATAGAATAAGCATAAAAAAGTATTGACATTGGACTCATAAATGGTAGTTATGTTATTATTATGTAAAAGTGAAACATTTATAATTTTAAAGTGCTAATATTTTTATCTTTCAACAATAAAAATTAAAAGTGGACACCTTATTAATATTACGTAGCTAATAAAAATAAAAAGTATTGACTTCATAGAATAAGCATAAAAAAGTATTGACATTGGACTCATAAATGGTAGTTATGTTATTATTAAGTAAAAGTGAAACATTTATAATTTTAAAGTGCTAATATTTTTATCTTTCAACAATAAAAATTAAAAGTGGACACTTTATTAATATTACGTAGCTAATAAAAATAAAAAGTATTGACTTCATAGAATAAGCATAAAAAAGTATTGACATTGGACTCATAAATGGTAGTTATGTTATTATTAAGTAAAAGTGAAACATTTATAATTTTAAAGTGCTAATATTTTTATCTTTCAACAATAAAAATTAAAAGTGGACACTTTATTAATATTACGTAGCTAATAAAAATAAAAAGTATTGACTTCATAGAATAAGCATAAAAAAGTATTGACATTGGACTCATAAATGGTAGTTATGTTATTATTAAGTAAAAGTGAAACATTTATAATTTTAAAGTGCTAATATTTTTATCTTTCAACAATAAAAATTAAAAGTGAACACTTTATTAATATTACGTAGCTAATAAAAATAAAAAGTATTGACTTCATAGAATAAGCATAAAAAAGTATTGACATTGGACTCATAAATGGTAGTTATGTTATTATTAAGTAAAAGTGAAACATTTATAATTTTAAAGTGCTAATATTTTTATCTTTCAACAATAAAAATTAAAAGTGGACACTTTATTAATATTACGTAGCTAATAAAAATAAAAAGTATTGACTTCATAGAATAAGCATAAAAAAGTATTGACATTGGACTCATAAATGGTAGTTATGTTATTATTAAGTAAAAGTGAAACATTTATAATTTTAAAGTGCTAATATTTTTATCTTTCAACAATAAAAATTAAAAGTGGACACTTTATTAATATTACGTAGCTAATAAAAATAAAAAGTATTGACTTCATAGAATAAGCATAAAAAAGTATTGACATTGGACTCATAAATGGTAGTTATGTTATTATTATGTAAAAGTGAAACATTTATAATTTTAAATTCTATACTCCAAAATATATGGCCGACCAAACGATATAGTGTTTAGCGTGCTAGCTTCTAGACAGCAAGGTTGCGGGTTCGAGTCCCGTATTAGGCATGGGTGCTTGTAAATGTATATTGGCTTGTCTAATGACGAATGTTTCGGCGCATTATAGCCCTCGTGTTTCTGACGGTGCCAGATAATCTGTAAACAACCAACCCAAATATATGACTTGGGTCAAGTATCCCTAACGGGTGGGTCAAGTATCTCTATACATTGGGATACTTGACCTAAATTGAAGGTTTTTTATGTTTAATAATTTACCACCTTTACAATTAACACTTTAGAAAGATATTCATAAATATTGTATAATACTTAATGAAGTATAAATAGACAACATTCACACATCCATAAGTAATGCAAAATAAAAACAATACACCCAAAACTAAAAATTGGGTCAAGTATCCCTAGTTCCACCTAAATCTCAAAATTGATTTTTTTGATAACTCCGACCCCCCTTATATGCTTGCCAAAATTTTTTTAATGTTCATTAAGGGGACATGGTAACCAAAAAATTATTTTCAGAAATTGCACCACCAAAATTTAAATTATAGTAATTTTACATATTGTTGATGGTAAATAAACATAATTTAACCTAAAAAAATATTTTGAATAAATAATTTTTGATTAATTCAATTTATTAAAATTTTTTCAAACTTTTTTCGAAACTCCTTCCACAATTTTAAGTATTTTTCCATGACATTTTTACAATGTATTCGTATTATAATAGTTAACAATAGTTAGTATGGATTTGAAGCTATGGAAAAGGTTTTATAAGTTTTTACACTAAAAACAACGTTTTTTTTTCAAGTTTTCAACTTTTTAATTAATAAAAAAAAAGAAGAAAAAAAAAAAAAAAAAAGACTGAACATAGCACACCTTATTCCATACTAACTTTTGTTTATCAGATGCATATAAATACACTATAAGAATTTCACAATCCGAACTAAATTTAGAAAAAACCAATAAGAATTTAAACAACACTCAAACTGAAAAATAACGAACTGAGAAAAACAGTGTAAAAGATTTCGTTTTCAGCTTGGGATAGTGTGAGAGGTTTTAGAAAATACAATATAACTTTTTATCTATCAAAGGTACAAATGTAAATTTTTGCACAGCTATTTAAAACGACATTTTCCACATTATGGGATAAAAATTGAAAAATTGAAATTTTCGTCATTTTTTGGGTACCATGTCCCCTTAAGTTATACCAGATACATACATATCAGATACATACAGATATATACATATACAATTGAGATGATTTTCTTTAATTTTTAGGAAATAATTTCGAACATTTTGGCAGTATAACAGAATTAAAAATGATGCATTTTTATACATAAACTTTTTAATCCGTCAATTTTTTAATCAGCTAATTGCAATTAAAGTTACCAATTAGGACTTTATTAGAACATACATAAATAAACTTGTAATTAACTTAGAGGTATGATTTTTATTGCAAATAAAATATATTATATTGATGCATGTTTCTAAGGAGAATTTCAAATTTGGCCTCAATATTTATTTAATTATAAGTTTTTAAATAAAAAGTTTAAAAAAATGCATAGTTTTTAACAAAAAATTAAGATTAAAATATGCATAAAAAATGTGTTTATAATAATATATATTAGGTTCTCCATAGGAAACACATTCACAAATATTGTCCACAAAACAAAATTAGAATTTTGTAAATCAGACCATTTATTATAAAGTTATGACCGTTGGCGTAACGTCATATAACACAAAAATGTCATTCTTCAGAAAACGCGTTTAAAGTTTACTACACTAATGAACGTGATACAAAACAGGTTCACAAAACCCACTTTAATTTAAATAGTAATTTGAGTCTCAGAAAGAAAATGGTATCATTTTTTAATGGTAATGAATTCGGGAATATTTTAAAATAAAAAAATAAAAACGCAGACTTGAGTCAAATTAGCAATCCCTAATGTATATGTATACCTTAAATAAGTTAACTTATCTAAGCTTCCTTAGATGGTATGTGAAGTGAATCATAAAGAAGAGACGATTTACGATGTGGTATTTAAAACGATTGTCAGTTAAAAATTTAAATGAAAAAAAAAGAAAAAAAAAAAAGAACTATAGTAAAAGAGTTTCTCTTACTTTAAAAGTTTAAGAATATTTATCTCTGATTGTTAAAATATATCGAAAAGAATAAAAAATGAAAGATGAAAATTCATCATCAAAATTTTTCAAATCTTAAACGCGACATTAGTTATTGTTTTTATTCCCGTTATAAGTATTTTATCTTTCTTTATTTAAAAGTTATTAATAAATTTGAAGTCTGATTGCATATTTTGAAGTGAAATAGTTGTTTCGATAATGATGCAATGAAAATATTATCATTTTGGCAAAAAGTTGTTATCCAATTAAACAGAGTTTTGAAATAAAAAAGTTTTTTTTCTTTTCAGGGAATAAGTTTTAAAACTATTATTCTTGCAAGAGGATAGTTTATCAATTCGACAAACTTTTCGAATGTTTGGAGCCTAATGAAGACAATTAATTAAGTTGAGGTCATAAATGACACTTTCAAGTTAGAGTAAATAAGAATGAAAAACTGAGAGAAATATTCGAAAATTAAAAGTTTTTCTGGACCAGAACTTTTGCGCTTCTTTAAAATATAAATACTTCATTTGGGTTTTGTTTTGTATTAGTTTTCCACTTTTAAATTTAAAGAAATACATTTATTACTTTCCAAATTACATCCAAACAATATAATATTCTTTAGAATTGTACAAAATACCCTCTAATGAGGGAAAACTAAAATATTTTTACTTAAAAATTGAAAACATTTTTAAAATTAAAATATACCAGTTAAAAACTACTGTAACTTTGATAATAATATACTTTTAAGTTCAAAAACACGTGTTTTAAGACAACAAAGGGGTGTGGAACATCGGACAACTTTCAATTACACTATAATGCTGATATCAGTTTGTATCATTTAACGTTTTTTTTATTTTCATAATTTATTTTTAAAAAATGGTCAGTTTGGCGATATTTTTTACCATAATTCTTGTATGGGCCTTAGAAAAGAGGGAGAGAGAGAAAGAAGAAAAAAAGAAAAAAAGAAGAAAAAAAAAAAGATTTTGCCAACTAGGTGATTATGGCGATATTCTCTCAAAAAATCTTATATTATCATTCTTTCTTACATGTGAAGCTGAGGGAAGAGGAGAAAAAATTATCGTTGATGAGGTATGCTCAAGGAAACAGAACTCTGTGTTAAAGGCATTCGTTTTTCAACTTTTTACGCCATATTTTTATGGAAATTTCGGCTGTAAAAACACCTTAAGAGGCATTACCACAGCGATTTTGGACAAAATCGTTAGAGCCGTTTTTTAGCAATAATTTTAAAACATGATTTTTCTTTCAATGGCAGCTACCTTATGCGCGATTTTGACGAAAACCTTAATGGTAGGTCGCTGTGCCATCACCAACCCGCACACCAAATTTGAACATCCTAGATAAATTTGTTCGGGATTTATGCTGATCACTTAGACACAGACATACATACAGACAATTTTTCTAGATCACTTATTTGAAATCAGAGTGCTCCAAAACGTAAAGAATTATTTTGACCGAACTCTCTACTTTCTATGTAACATATGGGTACTGTAAACATATGGGTACTGTAAACATATGGGTACTGTAAACATATGGGTACTGTAAACATATGGGTACTGTAAACATATGGGTACTGTAAACATATGGGTACTGTAAACATATGGGTACTGTAAACATATGGGTACTGTAAACATATGGGTACTGTAAACATATGGGTACTGTAAACATATGGGTACTGTAAACATATGGGTACTGTAAACATATGGGTACTGTAAACATATGGGTACTGTAAACATATGGGTACTGTAAACATATGGGTACTGTAAACATATGGGTACTGTAAACATATGGGTACTGTAAACATATGGGTACTGTAAACATATGGGTACTGTAAACATATGGGTACTGTAAACATATGGGTACTGTAAACATATGGGTACTGTAAACATATGGGTACTGTAAACATATGGGTACTGTAAACATATGGGTACTGTAAACATATGGGTACTGTAAACATATGGGTACTGTAAACATATGGGTACTGTAAACATATGGGTACTGTAAACATATGGGTACTGTAAACATATGGGTACTGTAAACATATGGGTACTGTAAACATATGGGTACTGTAAACATATGGGTACTGTAAACATATGGGTACTGTAAACATATGGGTACTGTAAACATATGGGTACTGTAAACATATGGGTACTGTAAACATATGGGTACTGTAAACATATGGGTACTGTAAACATATGGGTACTGTAAACATATGGGTACTGTAAACATATGGGTACTGTAAACATATGGGTACTGTAAACATATGGGTACTGTAAACATATGGGTACTGTAAACATATGGGTACTGTAAACATATGGGTACTGTAAACATATGGGTACTGTAAACATATGGGTACTGTAAACATATGGGTACTGTAAACATATGGGTACTGTAAACATATGGGTACTGTAAACATATGGGTACTGTAAACATATGGGTACTGTAAACATATGGGTACTGTAAACATATGGGTACTGTAAACATATGGGTACTGTAAACATATGGGTACTGTAAACATATGGGTACTGTAAACATATGGGTACTGTAAACATATGGGTACTGTAAACATATGGGTACTGTAAACATATGGGTACTGTAAACATATGGGTACTGTAAACATATGGGTACTGTAAACATATGGGTACTGTAAACATATGGGTACTGTAAACATATGGGTACTGTAAACATATGGGTACTGTAAACATATGGGTACTGTAAACATATGGGTACTGTAAACATATGGGTACTGTAAACATATGGGTACTGTAAACATATGGGTACTGTAAACATATGGGTACTGTAAACATATGGGTACTGTAAACATATGGGTACTGTAAACATATGGGTACTGTAAACATATGGGTACTGTAAACATATGGGTACTGTAAACATATGGGTACTGTAAACATATGGGTACTGTAAACATATGGGTACTGTAAACATATGGGTACTGTAAACATATGGGTACTGTAAACATATGGGTACTGTAAACATATGGGTACTGTAAACATATGGGTACTGTAAACATATGGGTACTGTAAACATATGGGTACTGTAAACATATGGGTACTGTAAACATATGGGTACTGTAAACATATGGGTACTGTAAACATATGGGTACTGTAAACATATGGGTACTGTAAACATATGGGTACTGTAAACATATGGGTACTGTAAACATATGGGTACTGTAAACATATGGGTACTGTAAACATATGGGTACTGTAAACATATGGGTACTGTAAACATATGGGTACTGTAAACATATGGGTACTGTAAACATATGGGTACTGTAAACATATGGGTACTGTAAACATATGGGTACTGTAAACATATGGGTACTGTAAACATATGGGTACTGTAAACATATGGGTACTGTAAACATATGGGTAAGTGAAAGTAAAATCAGATTGCCAGGTAAAAATTTTTATCCACTGAAGGGGGTCTGGAACTCAAAATATTTAAAATTCTCAATTTTTTTTTTTATTATTATTGTAAAAACTAATGTAAATATTTTTAAACAAAATGGCATGAAAATTTTGTTTCTATCTTCAGTAAAACTTGAAATATTTAAGTTTTTGTTACATGACAACTGTATCTCAGACATGCTATCTTGAAACTTTGAAACTGGTTTTCTCGGTGGTGGCGTTTTGTCCCTTTTTTGAGTTTAAATTGATATAACTTAAAAACTACTTGTTATAAATCAATGAAACTTTCCACAATTATATTTCATGTATATTTCTTTAATTTATTTTCATGAATTATGTTTTTTTTATTTAACTTTTTTTAAAAAGGCATTTGGAGCTTAGCACACTATGGATTTTATACAGTTTTTGCACAAAATATTTTTTCTAATTTTTTTCTAATTACTTTATCTAAAAATCATTTAAGACAATTTTTGAAATGAATTATAAGAAATAGTTTTATGCAAAAATGAAGAGATTTAAAAAAAAAAGTTTTTTAGTTATATTGACACGTAGAAATAAATACAGGCGAAATTCTGATTCGATGAGTTGAAAGTATTTATTACTGAGAACACGCATTAGTAAAAGCAACGATAGATATTTAGATTGAACTATGATAAACACGATAACATCTCCTGCCAAACGCACACACTGTTGTGCCGACCAAACGGTACAGTGGTTAGCATGCTAGCTTCTAGACCGCGAGGTTGCGGGTTCGAGTCCCCTGTTAGGCATGGGTGTTTGTAAATGTATGTTGGCATGTCTAATGACGAATATTTCGGCGCATTATAGCCCTACGTGTTGCTGATAGCGCCAGATAATCTGAAAACAACCAACCAACCACACTACCGAGCCCACGTCAGCAATGCCCTCTCTTCAGGATTCACTCATTTGCACATCCGGCTGTGCGAAGGCCCTAAAAAGGGGATGTAGGTTCGGGCCTCGCCAGTGACAGTGACTACGTTACAATATCAAATTTAGGTTGCTTGTTTTCAGATTATCTGGCGCCGTCAGCAACACGAGGGCTATAATGCGCGGAAACATTCGTCCTTTGACAAGCCAACATACATTTACAAACACCCATGCCTTACACGGGACTCTAACCCGCAACCTCGCGGTCTAGAAGCTAGCACCCTAACCACTATCCCGTTTGATCGGCATCAATTTAGGAAACATCAAATTTTTGAAGTTTTTTAATTTATTAAAAAAATATTTTTAAAATTTGAAAATTTAAAATAGTTTTTAAAGTTTTAAAGCATCATACATTACTGCATAAAAAAATTTCATAAAAATAATTCTAAAAATAAAGATTTTAGAGTTTTAAGTACCAGACCCCTTGAACTCTCTTTTCCTTGGCCCAACCGCCAAGCCATCAAATTTCGAGGTCGGAAATATCGATCAAAATAAATATCGATATTATATCGTTGCATAGAAAAAAATATCGATAAAATATCGATAAATAGATACATGATTTTTTCTTTTAATTTTTTTTCAATTTTGGCAAGAAACGAAGTTTTTCAGGGCAAATTTCTACTTACCATGAATTCATGCCAAAATTGTTTTAATAAATAAATTATAAAAATTGTTTTAATATATAAATAAATTATAAAAACTGTTTTAATAAATAAATAAATTATAAAAATTGTTTTAATAAATAAATTATAAAAATAGTTTTAATAAATAAATAAATTATAAAAATTGTTTTAATAAATAAATTATAAAAATTGTTTTAATAAATAAATAAATTATAAAATTTTTTTTAATAAATAAATAAATGATAAAAATTGTTTCAATAAATAAATTATTTATCAATCAGAATAAACAAAATCCATTCGGATGTCAATGCCTAAATTCACATTTATTTTTAAAGAAGAAATTTTGAAAAGTAGTTTACCGCATATTTTGCTGATAGAGATGTTTTTAATATTTATAATTAGATGCAAATTCCAGGCACACGTTAGCAACTGAAACGGTGCTATGCTAATGACTACTAATAAGTGATCTTATCTTTCCATTACATTATGTTTTCTTTTTGGTTAGGGTGCCATTTTAACTGTCTCTCAGCCAAGTACAAACTTTGGTTTTGAAGTTTTTGAAAATGCAAAGAAAAAAAAAAAAAAAAAAAAACACATGGAACTACAAAATAATCGTCAAAAAACTTAAAAAGTTTGAAAATATCGATATATCGGTTACTTGTATCGATATTTTTAGTATCGATATTTAAAAAAAAAATATCGATAAAAATATCGTCGTATCGATATATAGCCGACCTCTAATCAAATTACTCCCACCCATTCACTTCATCCGACATCAGAAGAAATTCCTTCATCCGTTCTCACTAATACCAATGTTTACAGCTCAAATCACTATCCTAAATGGGAACAATCATCCTTTAAAAGAGATCACAAAACTGTTCAAAGCCCAACGTCATCCGGCATCAAAAATTTAATTAAAGCTTTCCTAAATCGGATTCAGAGCTCGAACATATTACTACAAGTTTAAGGATTAGTGGTTGAATAGATACGAATGAATTACTCACCGCCAACCCTATTTACCAGTGAGATACTTCTAAATCCTTTTCCTAATTTGGGACATGGCAGGAATTGTTTGCGACGCTTCGGAATCTTTTATTTTTTATTTTATCTTCTGCGATTTTGGGTCTGTTTCGTCATGTTCTGGTTTCAAAAAGCAGCGGACTCAGACGCTGACAGTTGTTTATTGGAGTTTTCGGGGCGGATTAGAAGCGATTAAAGTTGATGAATAGAGTCGTTTGATCAGACGTTTATTGCAGTTATTTTCGAGACTGTAGATCTGCACTTGTTGAATGAAGGATGGGGCTGAATAGTGGGGCTTTTCAGACTTAAATTATAGTGAATCGGGTGGATTTTTCCTTTTTTTTGTATTAAATACAAATACAAATTTTAAGACCAACGACAGGCTCAAGGCCCAACAGGGTTGGTCGAGTAAATATATATATACACGTATATAGAAATAGAAAATAATTTGCATACGATAGTTACACGATCATACATACAATATAGCTTAGTTACAGGATCATGCACACAATATACAATAGTTACAGGATTATACAATGCAATATACATAATACAATACAATATACACAATACAATACAATGCACATAATACAATGCAATATACAAAGTTGACACAACGTTTGACAATCATACTGGAAAAATGCAATATATAATATATACAAGCTGACACAATATACAATAGTTACAGGATTATACAATACAATATACATAATACCATAAAATATACATAATACAATGCAATATACATAATACAATACAATACACAAAGTTAGACGTTTTGAGTGTAAATCGAATTTACATTTTAACCCTTTGCACTCCAGTGGCGCCTCTCACGATTGGATGCCAAACCACGAGAGGACCATTAGGTGTGATGCGGAAATTGGATGCAAGGCCAATGACTGTATTTAGTTTCTATGAAGCAAATCCATAAACACCAGCCGAACCTAAAATGTCTCGAGTTGCTGATTCCTCCGCGTGAAAAAGGCCTGGAGTGCAAAGGGTTAATATACATTAAAAGTATGTTACAAGAATCGGAGACTGTTTGAGTTAAATTATAAGACAAATAAATAATAATTGTAAAAGTTTACTTTTATTAATAGACATTACAGGGTTCCCACGGTCACTGAAAGTCATTAAAAGTGCTTAATATTTTTGAACCTGTTTTCAAGGCCTTGAAAGTACTTGAAAATGCTTAGAGGTGCTTAAAAGTCCTTGAAAATACTTAGAGGTCCTTGAAAGTCCTTAATTTTTGTGTATGTTGTCCAACTGCAAAATTTATAAAAGTACAATTCAGACTTGCTATCCCCGCGTGTCCGCCACTTATCCGCACCGTATCGGAATTTTCTGACATATTTGTATTAGGAATGGGACAACTTGTTACTGTTTTGGTAGAATATACTTTATAAAAAGTTTATATATAGACATGATGCCTGAAAACAAATTTTCAAAGGTCCTTAAAAACATTAATTAGGTCCTTAAAAGTCATTGAAAAGTCATTAATTTTCATTTTGGGATTTGAGTGGGAACCCTCTGACTTAAGTTAGTTTAATTTTAATCACCCTGGTAAAATCACTTTAATTATTGTAACTAAAAACAGGTTCAGAACCACAAAAATAGCTGTTTCTGAAGGAATAGCGGGAGTATTTCCTAGAGCATATCCCTGAAGACCGACAATTCTCGAAAACCTCATGGAGGAAAGCTACAAAATAAAAACTAGGGGTGTGGAACATCGCACAACTTTCTTTATTGTAACTAAAGTAAACTTTATTGTAACTATTGTAACTAAAACACTTTAATTATTGTAACTAAAAACAGGTTCAGAACCACAAAAATAGCTGTTTCTGAAGGAATAGCGGGAGTATTTCCTAGAGCATATCCCTGAAGACCGACAATTCTCGAAAACCTCATGGCGGAAAGCTACAAAATAAAAACTAGGTGTGTGGAACATCGCACAACTTTCTTTATTGTAACTAAAGTAAACTTTATTGTAACTATTGTAACTAAAACACTTTAATTATTGTAACTAAAAACAGGTTCAGAACCACAAAAATAGCTGTTTCTGAAGGAATAGCGGGAGTATTTCCTAGAGCATATCCCTGAAGACCGACAATTCTCGAAAACCTCATGGCGGAAAGCTACAAAATAAAAACTAGGTGTGTGGAACATCGCACAACTTTCTTTATTGTAACTAAAGTAAACTTTATTGTAACTATTGTAACTAAAACACTTTAATTATTGTAACTAAAAACAGGTTCAGAACCACAAAAATAGCTGTTTCTGAAGGAATAGCGGGAGTATTTCCTAGAGCATATCCCTGAAGACCGACAATTCTCGAAAACCTCATGGCGGAAAGGTACATAATAAAAACTAGGGGTGTGGAACATCGCACAACTTTCAATTACACTATAACACTGCCGTGGATTTGTGTTATTTACCAATTTTATATTTTCATCATTCATTTAGAAAAAAATAGCCAGTTTGGCGTTATTTTCTGCAATAAGTCTTGTATGGGTCTTTTTTAAAGAAAAAAGAAAGAAAAAAAAAAAAAACTTCTCCAAAATGGCAATTTTGGCGATATACTTTTCGATAAACCTTATAATATCCTTTTTTATAATTGTAGCTGCGGATAGAAGATAAAATGATCTTTAATGAAGTATGCTCAAGGAAAGAGAACTCTGTGTTGAGGGAATTCGTTTTTTAACTTTTTACACCATTAAAGCATTTTTACGAAAATTTCAGAGGTGGGGATGTTTGGAACACCTCAAGAGGCACTACCACAGCGATTTTAAACAAAATCGTTCCGCCCCCCCCTTTTTTTCTTTTGCAATTACTGAAAAACATGATTTTTTCAATGGTAACTACCAAATGCGCTTGCGCAATTTTGACGAAAACCTTAATGGTATCTCCCTGTGCCATCACCAACCCGCAAACCAAATTTAAACATTGTAGGTCAATTTGTTCGGGAGTTATGCTGACCGCGCGCATACACACACTAATTTTTTCTAGATCACTTTTGTTAAAATCAGAGAGTTACAAAACGTGGAGAAATGGTAAAAAAATATTTCAATTTTTTTTGACCGAATACTAAACTTTTTTTACCCAATGTATACATATGGGTTATTGAAAGTAAAAAATGTGATATTGTAAAAAAATAAATTATACAAATAAAAAAAAACTTTCCCAATATGAGTATGATGGTAAGAAACCAGTACATTTAGTTATATTAGTTAGCTGCTCTACCTAGAGCTTTTCTGTTAAATCTTTTAATTTATGACATGAATACGAAATGTCTTAAGGTATACGTATAGGTTTCAACATTTTTTTTTTTAAATTTTCAATTTAAAAATTAGACCTTTGCATCTTGAAAAGTACATTATTTGTTAAACTGTTTCCAATAAAAAAAAATTTAAATTTCTTCAATTTTAATAATTAATTAACATTTAATCAACTAATTAGGCTAATTTCGAACGGCAATGACAAAAATTCGAATTAACCCACAGATACAATTTTGGTGTTCAATAATGCGGAATACCCTACTCTATGTTTTGACCCTATTAACAGAATTTTACAGTGTGTATATTTTGTGATATCTTGCTTTAACTGAATCTATTAGAAAAATCCAAGTTTTTTTATACAGAATCTTATCTTTAAAATTCAATTTAAAAAAATATTTATTTACAAATCAGTTAGTATTTAGGCTCAAAACATTCAACAATGTATGCAGATTATATAGCAAAAAAACAAATTTCAAAAAATATTATTTAAACTGGAGTTATTACTGTTGGAATGAAATGCAAAATAGAAAAAACTACAATCTGAGAATAACTTTTAAAAAAGTATTTTTTAGATAAAAAACTGTTATTATTATTCTAATTATTATATATTTCCTTTTTAGTATGCTCCTCCATCATAGGGTTTCCTTCTTTTGTGTTGCTTTTATTTTGCTTTTGTTTTTTACGGCCTTACAAATCTTCCCCGATTTTTGCGAGTTTTGCGATTTGAAGCCTATACGTATACCTTGACTAAATAAGATAAGAAATACCATCTACATCTAAATCATCGATTGCATTTATCATTAACTAATTCTAAAATACGACTGCTTTAATTAAACGGAAATTCAAACGTTTATAAATGCGTTTCAACATTAAAATTAATTTCGAACAAAAGACCCTTAATAGAAAAATGTATTTTCAGGAAACATGTTTTCAAATTCGATTGAAACAGACATCTGCAACTGAAAAATAAATTGTCTTCCATTGCAATTAATGAAAAATAACTTTTCTGATGTCCATTGATGTCGTCTCGTACTTCTCATCACTTACAGATGTTCTTACTTCAGTAATTATTGTGAAATTGAAAGGTATTTCCAAGCAAATGTTAGGAAGGATATTTTTTTGGGGCGTTCTAAGAAAACTATGTCTGAAGTTGTGAATAAAGTTATTGTTATCAGCAGTCGTTTAAATAAAAAAATAAATAAAAAAATACATATACAATTGAAGGTGCATGTCCCTATCAAGAATTGATCAAATATAGTTATTAACAAATATATTTCAGTTGGTTGGTTGTTTTCAGATTATCTGGCGTCATCAGCAACACGAGGGCTATAATTCAACAATAAAAGTATGCAGGAAGTATGATTCAATAAATTTAAAGATACAATGAAATTTCTCATACTATATAATAATTGCATTTCAAATATTAGGAGTTAGTAAAGTAATCTGTGAGGAAAGGGGAGCTAAGAGGGAAAATCTTTTGTTTAGACATGAGGAACAGTATACTTTTTGCAGGAAAAACTGGTTCAGATCAGAAAAATGCATATCTTCAAAACAGGGATATAGAGAAGGAAAATGCTACATAAAAATCAAACAGGATTAAATCCTCCAAAAGGAGGAAAACTATCATCCCTGTTAATATCTAATGAAAATACAGACAGATTGGTTGTTTTCAGATTATCTGGCGCCGTCACCTACACAAGGGCTATAATGCGCCGAAACATTCGTCATTAGACAAGCCAACATACATTTACAAACACCCATGCCTAACAAGGGACTCGAACCTGCAACCTCGCGGTCTAGAAGCTAGTATGCTAACCACTGTACCGTTTGGCCGGCAATTATATAACATTATTGACCACATTCATCAATATTATCTATACCAATTATCAAATCTATTTAAGTCAATTATTAAATTTTCGGAAAATAATACGTTTCATGTCAGTAATTTATTAATTGTTTAATTATACTATGTGTAGATATATTTTAATTCTAATTTATATGCAATGACTATGCATGTTAATTACTCTAACAAATTCTACTCAAAATATATACTGCAAGTTTCTTTACGTTATTTCATTATTAATATCTATATATTTAATAGGCAATACGTTTTTTGGGGTTAGTCCGTCCGCCTAAACTGCTCAACCAATTTCAATGATCAAGGTGTCATTTTAAAGGAAATAAGCTGTAGATTTGCCAAAACGAGCCAAAATAATTTATTAACACTCTATTAATTAGTTAAATTTCAATATTTTTCATCATTAAGCTACTACAAAGCCTCAATGCTCAATGCTTTTGAATATATGAATGGCAACATCCTTACGTATGTAAACAACAAACCCGCTGCTCTGGGGTTCAACCAACCAACCGTTGCTGATTTTAAAGTTATCCTTACGTATGTAAACAACAAACACGTTGCTAATTTTAAAGCCATCCTTACGTATGTAAACAACAAACACGTTGCTAATTTTAAAGCTTTTTTTAAACTCTTCGTTTTAAAGTTGATTTTTTCTGTTTTTTTGAAGCATTTTTGTATTAGAGTAATTATTATTTTGAAGTATTTCTATCCAGAAAATGCCTCGCGTTGGACGTCGTTCTTTAACGGGGCGACTTATCAGAATAAATAAAAGATATTGGGACTTCAATGTAAGGGCATAGCTAATGAAGTTTTAAGTCAGAATGTTGGCGGATAGTATATTTAACTTTCTATTATGAAACTTGCAATTTGGGTGTTTTCTCTATTAGGCCTTACATTAAATTTATAAAAATTTGGTTACATTTTTTATGGCTGGCAAACCTATTCGAGCGCAGCAAGATGTTTTAACCACAAATTCGAGTGGCAAAGCCGCTCATCCGAGCGCAGCTAGGCGTTTGGGGGTTGGCGAGCGTTAGCGAGCAGGGGGCGAAGCCCCCTAGTAAATACCTTAACACTTTTACGCACATCAGCAATAAGCAATACAAAAGTTGAACCTCAATTACCAAATGCCTGCTGTGCAAAATTCATTAACCAGTTTAAGAAGAAGTCACGTCAAACAGGAACAGGTGCTTTATTTTAAAATCCACTCCAATGATAAAAACCAACAAGGCAATGACAAAATTCAAAAGTAAACCAAACCTAAATATCAAACACGCAAACACATTAAAAATGAACAGAAACGAGTTGAGTTGTACGAGTCTCATTGTACGCAACACTCCCAACTTTGAGTTTTCAAGCTTTTGAAACTCAAAATCACAACCATTAATTAAAGACCTAAGCGTTTAGCAGTCCTAATTTCACGTTCAAATTCGTTTCTTTGCGTCAATGGCATTTTAATGTCCTGTTGGATAGGTTGGTGATGCTTCTCAGATTGTGTACACTTATCTGGTTCCGTTAGGCTTTTGGGTACCAACTTAGATATCTTCACAGCTCGATCATGGAATTGTTCGAAATTTTCGTTGATCCCAAGAAAATACAAGTCGTTGATTTCAAGAGAATAGATTTTTTTTTATTTTAGTAATTTACGAATGTTTTTGTTAGGCCTAATAAGTTTTATATCATAAAACATAACATTATTTAAATATATATATATATATATATATATATATATATATATATATATATATATATATATATATATATATATATATATATATATATATATATATATATATATATATATATATATATATATATATAGTTTTTTTTCATGCATCCAGAACAGACAGAGCCCTTAAATTAAAGTTCGTAGCATATCCTAGTAAAATTTTCAATCGTACATTCACACACGTCTACGATTAGTCCTTTTAACGGTTCGATGTTTGCGTAAAAGGGTTCGATAATTATAGTCCGATAGGTGACTGCAATTTTTAGACCCCATCGAACATCATTCTGAATTTTTTATACAGATTGGAAAAAAGTGAGTAGATTAGGAATCCACTGGTCTGCCGTGGAAAAAATGGCCGAAACTGATCAAAAATCGACTTGGAATGAGTTGAACTAAAATCCGATTGCCAAATATGTCAGAATTTGCCAAAAAGAGAACAAACTTTTTCGTCTGGCAACCCTGCATTTTGATTTTCAACGAGAAAAAGCGCAAACGATTTTTGATCTCTGGCTTGGAAAATGTGTATCTTTTAAAAGTAAGCCAAATTGGCGAATCAGTTACGTCATCCGTAACGTACTGTTTATTGCCAACTTGGCTCCCTTTTAAGTCCTCCCGCAAGTAGACCGTCGCCACATATCCGAATCGTCTGCCACCTTCTTAATTGATAATTAAAGAGTGAGGGTTACCAAATAAAAAAAAAAAAAATGCTCATTATTTGGCAAGTTATGGCTCATATGGCAATTGGATTTAGTTCAACTTATTAAAATCGATTTTTGATCAGTTTCGGCCATTTTTGCCCCGGCAGACCAGCGGATTCGTACTATACTCACTTCTCTCTAATTTCTATAAAAAAATCAGAGTGATGTTCGATGGGGTCCAAAAATTGCAGTCGCCTCTCAGTCTATTAGCTCAGTAGATTACTCGCAGTGTTGTGAATCTCCAACAGTAATAAAATTTGTATTTCAGGACAAAGCAATGAACACAATTAAAGCGATTCTACTGTAGACGGAACTAAATCATATCCCATGTTACAATAGGCCTATACAATATAACACCGATTTCATGACGTAACTATGACGTCACAGCATGCTCAAACACGCTATCTCTTCCTGTGACCTGTTAAGATTCCCGTTAAGTTGAATATAACCAAGTAAAAGCAGAATAAACGATTTCTTCAAATTCTTTAAATATTCAGAGTAGTCGACAGCTTTGTGAAATCGCAGAAGGAATTCACATAAGTAAGTATCCAACATTCTTCTTATGACAGTGAATAAAGTTCCTACATCCGCCCACGACATTCATTTTTATCCTTACCACTAACATCAGAACTTCCGTGGTGAAACCAACGTCCTTTAATCGAGATTAATATAGAATATTGGGTATTTTTCCGTTAAGGGGGTCCGGTACCGAAAATAAAAAAATAAAAAAACTTTATTTATGTACATTTTTATGTCAAAAATTTATTTTATGTATGAAATACTATTTATATATCTTTGAGAAGATGTTTTTTGAAATATTGTGTTTAGTTATTTAAAAAAAATTAAAAACCAAGAAAAATCCATAGTAATTGATGTTTGCGTATTTTGATATAAGTCAAGATACAATAAATTTTTTTTCAAAGTGAAAGCTTTATGTAATACATAATTATACAAAGCAAATTTTTTCTTCACAGAATTTTGATAGGTGAATTAAAAAAAAATTTAAAAATTCTCAAAGTTAAAATATTGAAATTTTTGCTTTTTTTTATGTTATATTTTACGCTAAATGTTGTATTTTAAAACGGACTTAAAAAAATAAAATTCTGTGAAGACAAAATATTTAAAACTATATAAATTAAATGCTCCAAAAATTTGAATAGCCAATTATTAATGGTTCTGGAGATATATTGATTTGAATATGCAACATCTGTGAAAAACACTAGTGTTCGAAAAACGCACTTTAAGCAGACGCTTCAAGGTGTTACGCCCATTAGTGATGTTTAAATAACAGGTAATTTTGTGGCGTTCTAATTACCGGAGGAATAAAATAAAAACATAATTCTCTTCAGGAATGTATGAACTATTTTTTAAAATCAGAAAAAAAATTGGGATTTTTGAAAAAATTTCGGTACTGGACCCCCTTAAAGGGGATGCCGACCAAACGGTATAGTGGTTAGCGTGCTAGCTTCTAGACCGCGAGGTTGCGGGTTCGAGTCCCGTGTTAGGCATGGGTGTTTGTAAATGTATGTTGGCTTGTCTAATGACGAAATGTTTCGGCGCATTATAGCCCTCGTGTTGCTGACGGAGCCAGATAATCTGAAAACAACCAACGTTGGATCGTTGGCAATACACAAAATATGGGTAAAACTTCCAAGTACGGTACGGATTATGCGTCATGGTGATTTTAGTCAATAAATGGCAACAGCCACCCTTTTTTAATGTATGTATGATTGCCATAATTTGTGTGGTTTTATGTAAGCAATTCTCGGCGCAGAATTTGTACCCGTGATTGGAAGTACCAACGGCCCCCTTTAAGGTAGTAGTCTGGTAACTTATGCCTATTTTCATGACTTCTTTGGAGGGTGGTTTTTTATCGGAAAATAAAAATGAATTATCTTGAACATTTAGAGTGTTTTTATTTACATATTGAAAATATAAAAAAAAATTTATTTGAAAAAATTTAATAGTTTATTACTATTATTATTGTCACTCGAAGTTGGAACCTCAAAAAAAAAAAAAAAAATGCACGTGGGTGGCCCGGGTGATTTTAGCTCTTGATGTTATCTGAAATCAAATATTCTTGATTATTCTTAATCTATAGACATGTCATTCTGGTCGGAACTACTGAAGTTAAATTTCAAGGGTAAATAACAAAATGGCGGACTTTGAAAAAAAAAGTCCTTTTATTTTAGAAAAGAAAGGGTTGTAAAATAAAAAATTATGGGTGAAAAAAATTCTCGTTAGTACCGACGAGAACTATAAGTGTGTAGAACAGCCTGTTAAAATTTGAAAGCAATCGGTTCAGTAGAAAAAAAGTTAGGACCCGGGCCGACCAGAAAAACATTGTTTTGAGAAAAACGCGTTTAATGCCTGGATCTCCAGGACTTTTCGTGCCACGTTTTTTTTCCTTTCCTATCCATCTTAGATGCGTAGGTGTCAACGTACGATCAAATACTAACAGAGTACTGTGAATTTTAACTTAAATATACTAAAAGCGCAAACAATAGAAGGGTCCAAGCGGTTGCAGCTGCCGGTCGACCTTAAAGGTTGGACTCCGAGGCGCTCTAGGAAACTCGTTATAACTCCCGAAATATTTCGAATTTCTGTCTGAAATTTTCACAGTATATTCTCAAGACATTGTACTTTCAAATTAAGCACACAAAAAAATTCGATTTTTTTGAACCCAAGTTACCAGACTACTACCTTAACGGAAAAGTACCGAATATTGTTTGATAAGCTATTATTAATGATATTTCTAAAGAAGTCAACGCCCTTAACTTATTCACAACTTGTGTGGCCCCGAATTGCGGAGATTGATGTGTATAGGTCCAATTTAGCATTTGAAAAATTAAAGAAAAACCAGAAAAACTATACCTGAAACTTTTTATAGTTAAAATTCAAATAGATCATATTAAGCGTTAAAATAAAAATTACTGTAATGCATCACTATAGCTGCTTTAAAAATTGCGTTAATGACTGAAATAAATGCTCATGATTTGAAAGTGGGTTGTTAGCGTAAGAAAAACACATATAAAATAATACAAGTAAATTTATAATACAATGAAATAATTAAGCCTCATCTGACACAACGTAATCCCTCTAGAAAGTTAAACACTGAGTCTCTTGCGACAAATTGTTTTGAATCGATTGTTGAATTGAATGTTGGGAGTTTTTTTAGATTCCTCCCCGCCCCGTCTTCCCTTTTTCGGAAAATAAAATCGGGGCTGTTAACTTCTAGTAATCCAAATATTAATAATATTTTATCTCCAGTACAATCAAATAATTAAAAAAAAAATTGCTACAAATAATTTCTTGTTATACTCGTATAATTTGGATACACAAAATATGTCTTATAAAAATTTTGTGAAAAGGAGAGGAAAGGGGGAGACGGGGGGGGGGGGGAATTTTTTATAAATGGCATAGTTCTCCACGAGAAATATTTTGTATATATAGATACAATATATATATATATATATATATATATATATATATATATATATATATATATATATATATATATATATATATATATATATATATATATATATATATATATATATATATATATATATATATATATATATATATATATAGTATCTATATATATGCCATACACCATCAAAAAATGTAATTGAAGTTGTGTGTGGTCACAGGAGAAAAGTTTCAGTTAGAGAATCATTTAAAGTTTTTGAAGTTAAATTTCCAATATTAATACTGAATTTGATATATAGCTTTAAAGAACTTTGAAAAGATAAATTGAAGTATGGTCTATTGTACCACACTTTTGAAAATGAAAAGCTTTGAAAAAGATGGACCCAAGGTTCAAGATCATCTTGTATCATAAATAACTTTATAGACACTTATAAGTTTTTCAATTAACCTTTAATATGGTATTTGATATCTATAGCTTTAAAGAACTTTGGAAAGAGAAATTGAAGTATGATCCACTGTACTATTGAAAATGAAAAGCTTTAAAAAAGATGGATCTAAGGTTCAAAATCATCTTGTACCATTAATAACTTTACAGGCATTTATAAGTTTTTCAATTAACCTTTAATATGGTATTTGATATCTATAGCTTTAAAGAACTTTGGAAAGAGAAATTGAAGTATGATCCACTGTACTATTGAAAATGAAAAGCTTTAAAAAAGATGGATCTAAGGTTCAAAATCATCTTGTACCATTAATAACTTTACAGGCATTTATAAGTTTTTCAATTAACCTTTAATATGGTATTTGATATCTATAGCTTTAAAGAACTTTGGAAAGAGAAATTGAAGTATGATCCACTGTACTATTGAAAATGAAAAGCTTTAAAAAAGATGGATCTAAGGTTCAAAATCATCTTGTACCATTAATAACTTTACAGGCATTTATAAGTTTTTCAATTAACCTTTAATATGGTATTTGATATCTATAGCTTTAAAGAACTTTGGAAAGGGGAAAAAAATACTTTGAAGTATGATCTATTGTACCACACTTTTGAAAATGAAAAGCTTTGAAAAAGATGGATTCAAGGTTGAAGATCATCTTGTACCATAAACAACTTTACAAACGCTTATAGTTTTTCAGTTAGTCTATTTATCTAACTGTTATTAGATAGTTATGTGGCGGTTCCGTTACTATGCCAACGGCTCGAGTAGGGAACCCCGTTGTAAAAAGTAACTTCACGGGATGGAACAATTGTGTTAATTTATATCTGTCTGCATAATTACTACTGTAAATCGTCACCGTTTGATGTTTAGTACTTGAGCTTGTTAAATTAAAATAAATTAGCATTTGACAAAAAACCTCTCTGGTGATATTTTGGAGTTATAAGTTGATTGTATTTCCACGATAATATCTTTTATCCACGTACACCAAAGTTAGAACTAAAATTAAATGTTACATTAAATAGAATACTACAAACTAAAAAATAAAAGAAGCACATTCTTAGATTTAAGTCCTTAATTAGAAAAAATGGTTCAAGACACAAAAGGCTTGTCTAGTCTGAATATTAGTAAGAACTTTATAAAACGGTAAAAACTTAGAATGAGTTTATCTTTTCAATAGATTTCTTTAAAAAAAAATGTATTTTTAAAAAAATAAAACATAGGATAGTATATGTCATAGAGATCACGTTTCATACAAAAAACATTCGACGCTTTTTTTAATGTCCTTTTTTGATACTTAAACGCAAAATAATAGTCTTTAAGGTTGAAACATAGTTTATATTTATGAGTCTCTTACTTCTAAAAATACTGTAATAACAAAAGTCAAGTTAAAAAACTCCGTTTAAATGGCTTTTATTTTTATAGGATTTAGCATCTCTTAAAAGATAATCACTTAGTAAAACAAATCCTTTTCATTCAGGGATACAAAGAATGATTAAGGATTTCTAATGATAAAGGTTAAAAGACGGTCTCAAAATATTCATTGTTTCTTTGTTTTTTTTTTAGATTGAAGTTTCTGTGAAAAAAAGATTTTACTCGTTTTGTTGTTCTGAGTCACTTGAAAGGTGTTTGTTTAATCTTTACTATTTTTTTTAAAAAAAATACTTGTCTAACAATATTCACAACAAAAGCAAATGCAGAAGTTTAGTTAAAAATAGGTTTTGTTCAACATTTTCTCGTACGTTGTGTGACGCGTGAGATTTTGAAAGTGAGATTATTAAAAAAAGTGGAGTAGCATCACTCATATAGAACTTTATGATAATTTTATATGTAATCGACTGAGTAGAATGCAATTAAACGTTATTAAATAAAATTTAAACCTTTTCAAATAATAACAGTTTTCCTTTTCTTTATGGATAATGATTTGTTTGTGATTAATGAATAATGTAAATTAAGGTTTGTAATTGACGAGTAATGGCAATTTTAAGATTTGGCGTTCACAAAAGCTAATATTTTGTTTTCTTGAATTTTGATTGCAAACTAGGGGTGTGGAACATCGCACAACTTTCAATTACACTATATAATATTGGTCATTTCAGTAAAATTTGGTGTTACTTACCATTTTTTTATTTTCACTTAATTAAATAAAAATGGCCAGTTCGGCGATTTTTTTGGCAATAATTTTTATTTAAGGAAAAAAAAACAAAAAAAAAACACCAAAATTGGTGGTTTTAATCGATATAGATATTACATTATCCTTTCTTGTGAGTAAAACGCAAAAATATCAATCATTGACAGAGGTTGATTTGGCGTTCACAAAGCTAATATTTTGTTTTCTTGAATTTTGATTGCAAACTAGGGGTGTGGAACATCGCACAACTTTCAATTACACTATATAATATTGGTCATTTCAGTAAAATTTGGTGTTACTTACCATTTTTTTATTTTCACTTAATTAAATAAAAATGGCCAGTTCGGCGATTTTTTTGGCAATAATTTTTATTTAAGGAAAAAAAAACAAAAAAAAACACCAAAATTGGTGGTTTTAATCGATATAGATATTACATTATCCTTTCTTGTGAGTAAAACGCAAAAATATCAATCATTGACAGAGGTTGATTTGGCGTTCACAAAGCTAATATTTTGTTTTCTTGAATTTTGATTGCAAACTAGGGGTGTGGAACATCGCACAACTTTCAATTACACTATATAATATTGGTCATTTCAGTAAAATTTGGTGTTACTTACCATTTTTTTATTTTCACTTAATTAAATAAAAATGGCCAGTTCGGCGATTTTTATGGCAATAATTTTTATTTAAGAAAAAAAAAAAAAAAAAAAAAAAAAAACGGCAAAATTGGTGGTTTTAATCGATATAGATATTACATTATCCTTTCTTGTGAGTAAAACGCAAAAATATCAATCAATGACAGAGAGTGCCTCAACTAACGGTTATGCACGTATATATACGTATACGTCCTTTGATCCCCAGTTTTTCCAGCAGTACACAACATTTTTAAATTTATAAATAAAATTTAAAATAAAATATTTTTAAAATATTTTTTTTTCGGATGATAGTTTATAACTTATCTAAAACAAAATAAATAAAAATAATTTAAACAAATTATATATTTGAGTTAGAAATATAATTTGAAAATTATTGCAGGGAAAACAACTGTAGAATTTAACCCATTCCCATGACCGTCAGTGGGTTAAAGGTGATCGTTTTTCAACTTTTTACGATTTTATCGACTTTTTATGAGAATTTCGGGGGTGGAAATGCTTAGAACACCTTCAGAGACATTACCACAGCGATTTTTAACAAAATCGTTAGAGCCGTTTTTTAGCAATTACTGAAAAAAGGGATTTTTTTTCAATGGCAGCTGCCATATGCGCATGCGCGATTTTGACGGAAACCTTAATGGTAACTCCTTGGGCCATCACCAAATTTGAACATCGTAAGTCTAACGATTGATAACAAACATATCTCGATTGTGTAAAGTGCCTTAATTTTTCTTAGAGTCCCAAAATCGTTGTTACAATGTTTATTTCCTTAACTATTCAAGAAAACACATCAAAGTAAGTTTGAAAAATGTTTCAAATAAGTTAGGGAAACATAAAAAAGTGATGCGATTCTTATGTTTAATTTATTTTAAAATATAAATTATTAAAATTTGTAATCAGACTTTTTACAGGTTAAAGACAACTAACAATGTTTGAGAACTAATACGTAGAGTTATTCTCCATCGTTTGTCATAACCTAAATAGAGCTTATTGATAAGCGAGTCTTACACCATTAATGACACTATTATGGGTTTAATAATTTTTTTCAAAATGGTGTAAGTCAGTTTTTGAATGCATTCTATTTCGACTAATTATAAAGTGTGTTATAACCTAAATAGAGCTTATTGATAAGCGAGTCTTACACCATTAATGACACTATTATGGGTTTAATAATTTTTTTCAAAATGGTGTAAGTCAGTTTTTGAATGCATTCTATTTCGACTAATTATAAAGTGTGTTATAACCTAAATAGAGCTTATTGATAAGCGAGTCTTACACCATTAATGACACTATTATGGGTTTAATAATTTTTTTCAAAATGGTGTAAGTCAGTTTTTGAATGCATTCTATTTCGACTAATTATAAAGTGTGTTATAACCTAAATAGAGCTTATTGATAAGCGAGTCTTACACCATTAATGACACTATTATGGGTTTAATAATTTTTTTCAAAATGGTGTAAGTCAGTTTTTGAATGCATTCTATTTCGACTAATTATAAAGTGTGTTATAACCTAAATAGAGCTTATTGATAAGCGAGTCTTACACCATTAATGACACTATTATGGGTTTAATAATTTTTTTCAAAATGGTGTAAGTCAGTTTTTGAATGCATTCTATTTCGACTAATTATAAAGTGTGTTATAACCTAAATAGAGCTTATTGATAAGCGAGTCTTACACCATTAATGACACTATTATGGGTTTAATAATTTTTTTCAAAATGGTGTAAGTCAGTTTTTGAATGCATTCTATTTCGACTAATTATAAAGTGTGTTATAACCTAAATAGAGCTTATTGATAAGCGAGTCTTACACCATTAATGACACTATTATGGGTTTAATAATTTTTTTCAAAATGGTGTAAGTCAGTTTTTGAATGCATTCTATTTCGACTAATTATAAAGAATTGTTTAATTTTTTGAATTAATGCGATTTGATTACATATACCCTTAGAATACATTACATTTATACTAGTGGTTATACGAACATAAACAAAATTAACTTTTAAAATAAATTCTGCTTAAAAATCATTTTTACCTTATTTTGTGCACTTTTTTGCAATTTACATTGATGCCTATTTGTAAGAGTTAAAAAAAATTAGCCACATAGCAGTATTTTTGTGACATCGGAAATGATATCTTCTCTTTTTTTAAAAAAATAGGAGAAGTTTTAATTTTCCTGTACAGAGACATTGATATTGTTATGAATTTTTCCACTGAGGCAATGATGGCACAGTTTTTCAGATAAAAACTAGTATTTATTCTCTTCAGAAAACTCACAAAATTTTTTCACAGATAACAGTGCAATCACTATTAATCTTCAGTACAAGCTTCAACAAGAACAACAGCTTCGAATATAGCGATTATACAAGCTCACTCCAATAGGTCAACAAAGCGATCGCGATTAGCTTTCAACGAAGTCCGAAGTCAATCTGAAAACTTTCCCGATCTCCGGTCTTTATATACTTTGCGCGAGAGCACATTCGCGAAATTTCCAGCCAATTCATCGGAAAAGAAACATCTCAAAATTTCTCGATTGATTTAGGTGTTGCCACCTTTTTCTAACCTGTATAATCGCTGTTAATAAATAAAATAAGATAAAAAATAAATTACAATAGAATTTAAAAATAATACGTCACTATTTACACTATATACAGACAATTTGTGCAACAATATGAAATAGAAAGAAAAAAAAAAGGGGGGGGGGGTAAATAAAAACGTCTTGTATATCTTATTTTTAGAAGAATATGGAAAGAACTAGAATGTTTACTCAGAGGGAATAAATATTTTTGACGAATCAATATTAGACATTTACCGAAAGTAAGCGTACACAAGATTCAGGGAATGCTCAATTTCCGTTAGTGTTTTATCTAATAGTGTTGTTAACACAGTTCAACTTATTCTTGCGACGAAAGGTCAAACTTTTTACTCGAAACCAAAATAATGCCGTTCTATATTTGTTTTATTGCTGAAATGTATTGTAAATTAGCTGTAAATATTTTTATGTTTCGACTACTCTTTAATTAAAATAAAATTTAGCTTACTAATATGGGAAAATTAGCTTTTTTTTTTTATTTTGATTTTTCTGAGTCAAGAATTCAGTAGCTGTATTTATTCAGTTTGTAACAGATAAACATAACTGCATTTATTTTTAGGTGCCCCATCAAACATCAGTCTGAATTTTTTTTTATGGAATGTGAAGAAAAGGGAGTAGATTACGAATCCTCTGGTCTGCCGTGGCGAAAGTGGCCGAAACTGGTCAAAAATCAACTTTGAATGAGTTGAACTAAATCAGTTTGCCAAATCTGTCATAACTTGCCAAAACATGAACACACTTTTTCGTCTGGCAACCCATTGCACTTTGAATTTCAATGAAGAAGGGAACAGAAGATTTCTGATCTCTGGCTCGGAAAACTTGCATATTTTAAAGTAAGCCAAATTGGCAATATTAGTTCAGTAATAAGTGATGTAATATTTATTGCCAACTTGACTTTTTTTTTTTTTTTTTTTTTTTTTTTACATGATGCAAGTAAACAGTCGCCAGATACTAGAATCGTCATCAACTTTTTTAATTGAAAATTAAAGAATGTTGGGTTACCGAATAAAAAAGAATGCTAATTTTTTGGCAAGTTATGGCAATAGGATTTAGTTCAAGTCATTCCAAATTGATTTTTGACCAGTTTCGGCCATTTTTGAGACGGCAGACCAGTGGATTCGTAAATCTTCTTTACAAAATTCAGAATGATGTTCGATGGGGTACCTAATCTTGCAGTCACCTCTCAGATTAAGAGATAACTGTCCGATTTGTAAATTTCCTAAAATTAGTTAGGATTAGGATTATTTCATTTTAGTCGGATTATATAACAATAAATTATTTGATTTTAAACATAAAGTTTTATTTTTATAAAGGGTACCGCAAAAAAAGTTGAAAATATCGATTTCCCAATTTCATCGAACAGTATGGAAAAAGAATATCCTTCTGAATAGCTGAACACAAATTAACACTTGTACAGTACCCCCCCCCCCCAAAAAAAAAAAAATCAGAACGATGGCTATATCTTTTGTTCTAATTGTTGAAATAACAAACAAAAGGTACCGTTGTAAATCGTGGAAGGTTTTTAATAATTGTATGTAGTTTTTTTTATCATGAGGGGTCATCTACATATTAAAACAGAACCAAATTTTAAAAAGTTCAATAGCAACCTCATAATATTATTCCATATTTGGATTCAGCATTAAAAAAGAATGCGAAATACAAAAATTCGTAATTTTCTAATGAATGGTTTGTAATTTAAATGATAAAACTAAAATTATAAATTAATGTTAAATAAAAAAGTTGGTTTTTTGGCCATAATAATACTTAAATAATTGATATATTTCAGTAATTTTTTTTTCAAAAGATAGTTTGTAAATGGCCAAACATAAATAGCAAACAACTTTTGCATCAATTTCTTTTTTAATAATTAATTATTAATTAATAAAACAATTTAAAAAAAAATTTTAATAGAAATATATATATTTTTTTTGCTTTCATTAGATTCACCATGGTCTGAAACCCCACCACAATTTTTTTCTTTTCATTTTGACTTTTAGTTCTCGATTTTTTAGTGAAAATGTAAAAAACTCTCACTTTAATAAGGGACCGATTCAAGGTAAACTAGAGGTGTGGAAAATCGCACAACGTTCAATTATCGTAAAATAGGGTGAATAGGAACAGTGGGGTGAATCGGAACAGAATTTCTTAAGATTACAAAAAAAAATATATTATTTTATACAAACAAAGCAGTTTTATTTTTGGTATGTATATTTTTAGTCTGTCTAACGTGTTTGGAATCGTGGAACATATGTTTTGTGTGGTTTTCAACAGTGTCCTTTTTTTAAAAAAAAATTTACTTCCTTAAATTACATTTATTTAAAACCACATTTTTTAAGCAATTTCAATAAGTTATCCCTTAAAAATTTTACTGAATCAGGTGATTTTTTCATTTTATAAATAATTTCAACGATCAAGTTACATTTGTGTTTACAGTGAAATGTTTCTGTAAAATAATCACACTTTGCGGAATACAGTTTACTAATGCCTACAATTTATATTTATTAATTTTCTAATTATTAGTAGTATACGTTATACTTCTGCAATTGCAGTTTTCTATATTTTATTTATTTCGTGTGAAGAATGCACATCTTTAACGTTGTAAATAAATTACGTTACTTTTGCGTTTACTTGCTATTTTTGTATTAATCATAAACATGTCACTATAAATCCAAGTAGTTTCTATGCAATTTTAGAATATTTGTATTTTATAACGTCGTGAAACGCCTCACCGACCGTTCGATTTCTCCCGCTGTGAAGTAGAACCTTAAAAATACCTTTCGTTTTATGGAAATTCTCCCTGAAGATCGGTCAAAAAATGGTCAAAACATTTTCGCTCATAAGTGAGGTGTTTTTCAACATAATGCATTGAAATTTGGTATATAGAGTAAATGATGTATTCTGAATCGAATGAAATGATAAAAAATAAGGGTTCGTACTGAAATTTTTGAAGATAGTGTTACTTTTACTTAGTAAACGGTCCCTCAAGAAAAATAAATTGCATCAGATATATAGAAAATCGTATGCAAAACAATTTGGTGCAAACCGTAAGATTCTACGATAATTAGAACCGAAGATATAGCCATCGTTCTGTTTCTTTGGGGGGTACTGTACCTTTGATAGATAGTAAGTTATTTGGTATTTTCCAAGTCATCTCAAATTGTTTCTGGCGAGTTTAAAGAGATGCTTGAAAGAAAAACACGTTTAAAAACAAGTTTAATTAAATACAATTCAAATACATTTAAATTTTTGTTTAATTGTTGTTCACTTTAGTGTAATTATTAGTATATTCACAGTAACAAATCAAATCTCTTTATAATCATGTTTGTAAATGCTTCAAAGCTGGAAAATAAATCTTTAAAACTATTTTTCTTAGTTCATTATTATTCAGTTCGAGTGTTTTTAAACGCTTAAGGCTTTTTTCTAAAGTTAGTTAAGATTTCGAAATTTTTATGTTTTATTCATATAGATGTGTTATATTTATATTGATGAACAAAACTGTTTATAGAATACAGTCTGATATGTATAGTTTTTTTTTAAGTCAAACACTTGGGAAAAAAAAAAAAACATCGTTTTTCTGTTGTTTTTAGTATAAAAACATACAAAACCTTTCCCGTAACTTTCATCTTTAAATTTATACCCTTTAAATGTATACTATTGTAAAACACCTAAATCTATGCTACTTATACTATCTTTAAATTTATACTATTATCTACAATTATAAAGAAAATATATTTTTATAAATTTCATGTACTTAAAATCATGGAAGGATTTAGAAAAAAGCTTTCAAAAATTAAAATTTTTTAAATAGTTCAAAAACTTTTTTTTTAAAGAAAATCTGCTAGCTTAGATTACGTTTACTTATCTTCAGCACAATGCAAAATTACTATACTTCATATTTTAGTGGTAGAATAGCTTAAAGTAATTTTTTGGATACCGCGTCCCCAGTTATTTTTCGTTATTTAAACCAAAATGGTACGTTCACCAGAATTGGATGCATCTACCGATATATATTTCGGTATAAATCTTAAAAATACTTGTCGTTGTTAATAATAAATTATTGGTTTAAATTCAAATGTTGTAACTGTAGACTTGATTCTATTTCTTTGGAAATATTACAATTATGTATAAAAAAAAAATATATGAATCAAACATTTAAAGTGGTGAAGTTAATTACAGAACCTGCTTGCTATTTTAATTCACTGAAACTTGCACTTTAGCAACACTTTATAAACCACTATTACTAATATGAAATAACTAACTGGGTTCTCAAATGCATAAATTTTTTAACAAAGTTCAAGTCATTAAGAAATTAATTTTGGAGAAAAAAAACTTTAAAGTTATTGTTTTTCATGTCTTCCCAAGTAATTTGAGCAGTAAGAAAAGAAAGAGAAAGAACTCTCAACCACAACTGGGAAAATCCTTTTTACCTGAATCTTGTACAATTACTTTAGAACTCAGGTTGGGGAAAGGGGGGGGGGGTCGGAAAGCTCTATCTAGTCCATGTAAAGAAGGCCCTTTTTTTTATGTACCTTTTTCTCAGAAACTACTCAAAGCATTGGTGTAGCCAATATTAAAACATTTTTACATAGACTGACGTATGCTTTTGTAAAAATAAAATTTTGTTGAGGATTTATGATGTTTCGAAATTTTTTTTATAAAATCTTCCAAAAAAAAAAAAAAAAAAAAAAAAATTAATAGGAATTAAAAAAAAAATCCAATTAACATTTTTGTAAAATAATATGTCTGTTTGTGTAAAAATACTATATATATCGGGAAAAAAGTTCGAACCAAAATATTGAGTAGATCTTGAGAAAAAAGTACATTTGTTTGAAGAAACAGCGTTTAAAGTACAGAGCAGACGTTTTTTTTCAGTGATGTTATTTTTTCGAAAAACATTAAAAAAATGCTTTGGATGACCAAGTTGAAAAATTTTGTAGATAACATTTCAAATATTGTGATGCATTTTTAACTTTTGCCAACAAGTGTGCAATACGTTAAAATAGTTAGTGAAAATAAATATTTCACCACTTAAAATCATCGGATTTCAAACATTCAACGCGAAATTAAAGCTTGTGACGTCAGCAATTCTTATAGAACCAAAACAAAAAACGTCATTTTTGGTGATATTCTTGTAGTTGCAGAGTCCCATCACGGTCCAAATAGACTGAGAGGCGACTGCAATTTTTGGACCCCATCGAACATCATTCTGAATTTTTTATAGAAATTGGAGAAAAGTGAGTAGATTACGAATCCACTGGTCTGCCGTGTCAAAAATGGCCGAAACTGGTCAAAAATCGACTTTTAGTAAGTTGAACTAAATCCAATTGCCAAATGCGCCATAACTTGCCAAATAATGAGCATTTTTTTTTTTTTTTGGTAACCCTCACTCTTTAATTTTCAATTAAGAAGGTTGCAGACGATTCAGATATCTGGCGACGGGCTACTTGCATCTATTAAAAGGGAGCCAAGTTGGCAAAAAATATTACGTCACTTATGACGTAACTGATGTCGCCAATTTGGCTTACTTTTAAAAGATATAATTTTTCCCAGCCAGAGATCAGAAATCGTTTGAGCTTTTTCTCATTGAAAATCAAAATGAAGTGGGTTGCCGGACGAATAAGTTTGTTCTATTTTCGGCTAGTTATGACATATTTGGCAATCGGATTTTAGTTCAACTCATTCCAAGTCGATTTTTGACCAGTTTCGGCCATTTTTGCCACGGCAGACCAGTGGATTCATAATCTACTAACTTTTCTCCAATTTCTATAAAAAATTCAGAAGGATGTTCGATGGGGTCCAAAAATTGCAGTCGCCTCTCGGACTAAAAGGTTCAGGCGTCTCCAGTAAAATCTACTAAAATGGATTACATCAATTTTTAAATCTGGCGACTTCAACTAATAATATAAACATCAATATATTAAATTATTTATCATTTATATCCGAAATAAATACTGCGTAAAACTTTCGCTCTAATATTTTAAAGAGTTTCAAACAACCCATTACGAAGTGAATTATTGATACAATATTAATGATTAAAACCACGATATAAATAAACTAAAGTAATATTTTACGTTTCGTTTTTTACTCATGGAAGTCATTGAAATGATGGTAATCATAAATTGTCAACGTCAAAATCACCCGCAGAATAAAACATCCTCCAAATCTGTTATCAGATATCAACCTCCGCGTATTTTGTTTGAGTTTATAATTAGACCAGTGAGTGGGGCGAGGATTTATCAACTAACCATTTACGGTTCCTAGTGGATTTATTTTGGAAAAGGATTTCTATTTTACATTTTGATATCTGAAGGAAATATCGAACGGTAAAAATGAAGATAAATACTTAATTTAAAATTCTCACTGTCGATTTTGAAATTGAAAACAATCATAACATGATACTAGAACTGGATTTTTCTTTAACGTTAAAAGTTCCTTTAACGTTCCTTTAACGTTTCCTTTAACGTGTTAAAGATAGTCAAGAATAATCCAATTGTAAAGATATTAAATTATAAGAGTGTGTACAGCGAATATTGCCAAACGATAATATTAATAAATAAAATAAATTTATAAGCTGTTTATGCACGATAATTAATGACTCATATTTCATGAAAATATGACGTCAGAGTTAGTTACTCTTCCTGCCGCCACAAGAATTTGAGAGCAAAAATTGGTATGACAGTTTTGATTGAAAAATGCAAATCTACCGAATATTTTTGGCAAATGAAAATCAACTATCACTTTCAATTTTTTTTTTAAATACTATCATAAAAAGTGTATACAGTTATGAGCAGTAGGTAATTTTCGGTATTAGAAAATAAGCAACTATTTGAATTATCTAAGGAAATGATTATTTTTTTTTGTGTGCACGTTTATAGAATTCGGAGGTAAAAACTTTCTTCTTTGAGTGTGTGTATTTTTTAAACCCTTTATATTAACTTCGATTTTGTATGCATGTATGTATGTATCTGTGTGTGTGAGGGGGGGGGGGTGGCTTTGTATGTCGATAGCGGGAAAATCTGTGGAAGCCGAATTAACCCCATTGCCGTCATCCAATCGGGCTGAAACTTGGTAGATAGATTCGATGTTGATGACGATGCATTCTATCAAATTTTGGAGACTGGGACAATAACTAAAAGGTCGCTTTCATAGAATACTAATAAACCAACCAGCCGTCATCCAATTGCTCTTAAATAGCATATAACCGAACATTGAAGAAACTTTTTCCTATTGCCAAAATCGTTTTAATAAATAATAAATTTGTTTTAATAAATAATATAGTTGTTTTAATAAATCATATAATTGTTTTAATCAGAATCAACAAAAGACATTCGGATGTAAATACATAAATACACATTTATTTTTAATGAATAAATTTTGAAAAGTAGTTTACCTCATATCTTGCTGATAGAGATGCTTTTAATATTTAAAATTAGATGCAAACTCCAAGCCACACACTGACAACAGAAACGGCGCTATGTTAATGAATATAAAAACTTGCCAATGCATATAAAGAAATTATATTAAAAAATTTGTTTTGATGGATTATATTATTCGCTATGTTTTTGGATCTTTTTATTTTGAATAGCGATTATATCATTATTACATCAATTGGTGGTTATACAATTTAATTTGGGATTTAGTGAAGTACAAAAACAATCTATCTTAAAATCCTAAAATAAAAAAAGAGCAGTTAACTTTTATTTTGCATTATTTATTTAGTAATATAAAACGAAAGCACAATTTAAATGGTTATGGACGAATTATATGATTTAATTGTAAATTTTCTCCCTCGTAACAAATAAAACCAACCAAATGCATTAATTTCTAAGATCCAAGAAAATACTTTTTAATTACGTTTTGAAATACAATCTAGTTTTCAAAATAGGTGAATTTTAATGCTGTAGAAAACGCATTTTTAGTGTAGCGAATTGTTTAATTTTTATTTATTTTTATTATTTATCTAAGGAATGCTTATAAAATATTAATATAACCCATAAAAATAAAGTTTTTAATATATGCGCTGCCAATTTTTATGAGCTTAGTTATACTGTTTATGGGAACAAACATGGGAACAAAAAAAAACTGGGAAAAAAGTCTTACTTAAAAAAAAAAAAATGCAAATGTTTACTACCGGATGAAAATACGTCACTCTAAGAAAGTATATAGGAATTAACTTTCCATACTGAATCTTATTAGAAAAGTTGTAATTGAAGCTTTAGTTCAAAAACATAAGATACTTGATGACCTTAAAATATAATTTCTGAGCATTTTAACTGTGTTTTTTATATTGTTTAACTGTAAACTATTTTTTAATTATTACTTAAATTTAAATTTATTATCATTGTTATCATCATTGCCGTCGTCACTGTCAATGTCATCATCACAACCACCATCCTCCATCGTCATCATAAATAAATATTAATTATAATAAATTAATAATAATAATGATAATAATAATAATAAGAGTTATTACTATGAAGGAGATGATGAAGAATCTAATAATAATGATAATAATAATAATAGATATTATTAATATCTTCTTCATCATCTCCATCATCATCATCATCATAATTATTACTATTATTATTATTATTATTGTAATCGTCATCATCAATGTCATCCTCACCACCACCATCCTCCATCGTCATCATAAATAAATAATAATTATAATAAATTAATAATAATAATGATAATAATAATAATAATAATAATAAGAGTTATTACTATGATGGAGATGATGAAGAATCTAATAATAATGATAATAATAATAATAGTTATTATTAATATCTTCTTCATCATCTCCATCATCATCATCATCATCATAATTATTACTATTATTATTATTATTATTGTAATCGTCATCATCAATGTCATCATCACCACCACCATCCTCCCTCGTCATCATAAATAAATAATAATTATATTAAATTAATAATAATAATAATAACAATAAGAGTTATTACTATGATGGAGATGATGAAGAAGCTAATAATAATGATAATAATAATAATAGTTATTATTAATATCTTCTTCTTCATCTCCATCATCATCATCATCATCATAATTATTACTATTATTATTAGTATTATTATTATTGTAATCGTCATCATCAATGTCATCATCACCATCACCATCCTCCATCGTCATCATAAATAAATAATAATTATATTAAATTAATAATAATAATAACAATAAGAGTTATTACTATGATGGAGATGATGAAGAAGCTAATAATAATGATAATAATAATAATAGTTATTATTAATATCTTCTTCATCATCGCCATCATCATCATCATCATAATTATTGCTATTATTATTAGTATTATTATTATTGTAATCGTCATCATCAATGTCATCATCACCACCACCACCCTCCATCGTCATCATAAATAAATAATAATTATATTAAATTAATAATAATAATAATAACAATAAGAGTTATTACTATGATGGAGATGATGAAGAAGCTAATAATAATGATAATAATAATAATAGTTATTATTAATATCTTCTTCATCATCTCCATCATCATCATCATCATAATTATTGCTATTATTATTAGTATTATTATTATTGTAATCGTCATCATCAATGTCATCATCACCACCACCATCCTCCATCGTCATCATAAATAAATAATAATTATATTAAATTAATAATAATAATAACAATAAGAGTTATTACTATGATGGAGATGATGAAGAAGCTAATAATAATGATAATAATAATAATAGTTATTATTAATATCTTCTTCATCATCTCCATCATCATCATCATCATAATTATTGCTATTATTAGTAGTATTATTATTATTGTAATCGTCATCATCAATGTCATCATCACCACCACCATCCTTCATCGTCATCATAAATAAATAATAATTATATTAAATTAATAATAATAATAATAACAACAATAAGAGTTATTACTATGATGGAGATGATGAAGAAGCTAATAATAATGATAATAATAATAATAGTTATTATTAATATCTTCTTCATCATCTCCATCATCATCATCATCAAAATTTAATACTATTATTATTATTATTATCATCATCGTCATCATCAATGTCATGATCACCACCACCATCATCCATCGTCATCATAAATAAATAATAATTATATTAAATTAATAATAATAATAATAACAATAAGAGTTATTACTATGATGGAGATGATGAAGAAGCTAATAATAATGATAATAATAATAATAGTTATTATTAATATCTTCCTCATCTCCATCATCATCATCATCATCATCATCATAATTATTACTATTATTATTAGTATTATTATTATTGCCATCGTCAT
This sequence comes from Linyphia triangularis, assembly GCA_963978545.1. Lineage (NCBI taxonomy): Eukaryota > Metazoa > Arthropoda > Arachnida > Araneae > Linyphiidae > Linyphia > Linyphia triangularis. The sequence continues at coordinate 87,054,437 of OZ021727.1, read as the reverse complement.
CATCATATTCATTATTGTTATCATACATATAATAATTAGATTATAATAATAATGATAATAATATTGATTATCCATATTATTATCACCATCATCATCTCCATCATTATCATCATATTCATTATTATCATCATCATCATTATTATTATTATCGTTATTGATATCATATATGATTATCATATTATTTTTATTATTATCATTATTACTATCATATATGATTATCATATTATTATTATTATTATCCTTATTACTATCATATATTATAATCACATTATTATTATTATTATCATTTACATTTACAAATAATTTCCTAATAATCTGAAGAGAATGTATACAAAGTTGTATAAACATCTGTTTTTATGAAGATGGAAGTTCATTAAAGATTCTACATTTTAATCTATACTAAATTGCGTCAGTTTATTTATCACCAGTCAATAGTTAAAATTATTTTCTTCAATTGAATCTTAAGTCTTTCTTTTTTAATATTTATTTTTTAGTCAGTACAACAATTTACTAATCTCTCATTTTTAAGTTAGTACAACAAAAATGATCAGAATTGGATCATAACAAAGTGAAGTTTTTGTTGCGCAAGTATTAAACAAACAAAAAGCATAAGAATATAATTACAATTTTTAATTTTTATGTGGGTATTACTACAATTCAGTATTTTTAAAGCAAAATAATATAACCCTTAAAAAAAGTTTTAATATACATCCGTTATATGTATTGTTAATTTTTATATTCATTAACACAGTGTCGTTTCTAATGTTTGGTGTGTACATCTAATTTTTAAATATTAAAAACGTTTCTATGAACAAAATATGCTGTAAACTACTTTTTTTTTTATCAAATTTATTTATTAAAAGTGAAGATGAATTTATGCACTCTCATCCAAATATCTTTTATTTTTTCTGATTAAAACAATTTTATTATTTATTTATTACAATAATTTTGGCCACAGGAAAGAATTTCTTCAATGATTGCTAAAATGCTATTGATCGTCGACTTCGAATCTATCTGCCAAGTTTCAGCTCAATTGGATGACGGCAAGGGGATTAATTAGGCCGCCTCCAATTTTCCTGCCATCGACATAACCAGCCACCCTGACACATGCACACAAAATCGAAGTTACAGTAAAGAATTTAAAAATGAAAGAGTTTTAGAATCAATTCCAACTTTATCTATTCAATTGAATAGATAAAGTTGGTAGCCAGTTAGTTGAATACATCAAGTTAGTAGCCAGTTATTTGAATGTTCAATCTAACTATCCATTTAGTTGGTTTCAATTTTTGGATATCAGAAAGGATTATTTTCTGTTTGATATTATACACTTTGCAGAATTTATATTAAATATTTTATTTAGCGCCATTAATGGATAAAACATTGAGTACGGATTTCAAGAAAAAAAGGGGAACATTTCCAAAATATTTTTAAAGAACTATTCTGTATTTGTGTAGGTGCACTCTATATGATTACCAAGAATTCAATCCTATGTGAACTGATACTTTATTAAACAGGAGAGTCCTTAAGTTGGGATTTTTTTTCTTAATTTAAGATTCTACATGGTACTAATGTAATGATATGTTTATGGAAGTTCAATGTTTAATTTGATAAGCCCAAACTAAAGTGTTATTGGTATCTGTTATATATGAGTTTAAAGGCCTAGATAATATAATATGAACTATATAGAATTCAACCGAAAGTTTCAAATAGAAGTGCTTTAAAATTTGACTGAGAGAGTGCTTTCATGGAACATCCTATAGGAAGTTCTCCTCTTGGCTGCAAATAAAGATATCGGATTAGAACTTCTGTGACAAGTTTGCTCGATAAGTTGTGCACAAACTCATTGCCTCCGCGTTATTTTTATTAATAATAATAATATAACCCATAAAAACAAAGTTTTAATATAAATCCTTTATATGCATTGCCAATTTTTATATTCATTAACACTGCGCCGATTCTGTAAACAGCGTGTGCTTGGTGTTTGCATCTAATTTCAAATATCAAAAACATTTCTATCAGCAAAATGTGCGGCAAAAACTATGTTTTAAAATTTATTTAGTAAAAAAAAAACGTAAATTTATGCTCTCACATTCAATTATCTTTTATCTATTTTGATTAAAAAAAATTATTATTTATTTATTAAAACAATTTTAAAAGAAAAAGTTTCTTTAATGATCGGTTAAAGGTTTTTCAGCGCGATTGGATGATGGCAAGTTGGTTTATTTATTTATTTATTTATTTATTTATTTATTTATTTATTTATTTATTTATTTATTTATTTATTTATTTATTTATTTATTTATTTATTTATTTATTTATGTATTTATGTATTTATTTATTTATTTATTTATTTATTTATTTATTTATTTATTTATTTATTTATTTATTTATTTATTTATTTATTTATTTATTTATTTATTTATTTATTTATTTATTTATTAAAACAATGTTGGTAAATGGAAAGAGTTTCTTTAATGATCAGTTAAAGGTTTTTCAGCACGAATGGATGACGGCAAGTTGGTTTATTATTTATTTATTTATTTAAACAATGTTGGTAAATGGAAAGAGTTTCTTTAATGATCGGTTAAAGGTTTTTCAGCGCGATTGGATGATGGCAAGTTGGTTTATTATTTATTTATTTATTTAAACAATTTTGGCAACGGGAAAGAGTTTATTCAATGATCGGTTAAATGTTTTTCAGTGCGATTGGATGACGGCAAGTTGGTTTATTATTTATTTATTTATTTATTTAAACAATTTTGGCAACAGGAAAGAGTTTATTCAATGATCGGTTAAATGTTTTTCAGCACGAATGGATGACTGAGAGTTAATTTATTATTTATTTATTTATTTATTTATTTATTTATTTATTTATTTATTTATTTATTTATTTATTTATTTATTTATTTATTTATTTATTTATTTATTTATTTATTTATTTATTTATTTATTTATTTATTTATTTATTTATTTATTTAAACAATTTTGGCAACGGGAAAGAGTTTATTCAATGATCGGTTGAATGTTTTTCAGCACGAATTGATGACAGAAAGTTAATTTATTAGTATTCATAAAAAGCGACCTTTTAGAGACACCGACAGCCACCAAAACTTGATAGAATACATTGTCATCGAACCTATCTGCAAAGTTTCAGCCCGATTGGATGATGACAAAGGGGTTAATTAGGCCTCCGCAGATTTGCACATCATCGATATTCACAGCCAACCATCCACTTACGCATGCACACTCAAAATCAAAGTTAATATAAAGGATTTAAAAAGAATCCAAACTATTGTTATTTTTTTGGCTTTAAAGAAAAGGGGAAATTTAAATCACTAAATGTCACCTAATTTTGGTATCTGTGCCGGATCTTATAGAGTATAAAGTTTTAGCAACAGTTACCATACAAAACTCCAACTTAACTTGACACCACTAGACGATAGATCTTCACTGTGCTCATATGCAATTAATCCATTGTAGCTGAGTGAAGACATAATTCTCGCCAAACCTTATAGCCTTTTGTTCTCTACAGGGTTGTGGTTTGGCGAACATTATGCTTTCACGCCGCCAAAATGGATTAAATGCCTATGAGCACTGTGACGATCTGCCGTCTAGTGATGTCAAGTTAAGTTGAAGTTTAGTATATCATCACTGGCATTACTGATTTTTCTTTGAATGGTTTTCTTTTTTGTTTAAAGCATTTTTTTAAACTGATAGATATGTTTCCAATATCAGGAAATTTAAAGTGGAAATTTAGAAAAGTTGAAAATAATTTTTCAAAAATGTTCGCAATAGTTTCACTTTTGTTATAACTACACGTAAGTAATGACACTCCACGGAAATAATAACAAAGAAATATTTAAGAATGATTTGAAAATCTCCACATGGTTATGTTCTTATAATTTAATTTAAATCGATATTTTTTTTTAAACAAATAGTATTTTTTTTTTAATTAATCAACATAAAATTAAATTTAATTTAAATCGATATTTTTTTTTAAACAAATAGTATTTTTTTTTTAAATTAATCAACATAAAATTAAATTTAATTTAAATCGATATTTTTTTTTAAACAAATAGTATTTTTTTTTAAATTAATCAACATAAAATTAAATTTAATTTAAATCGATATTTTTTTTAAACAAATAGTTTTTTTTTTTTTTTAAATTAATCAACATAAAATTAAATTTTGAATAGAGGTAATGAACATCACACAACTTTCAATTGTACCATAATTACTGGTCAATGCTTTGACATTTGAAGTCAACCGATCGATTTACCGTTTAATTTTCATATTTCCATCTAAATAAACGAGTTTAAACTATGGTGAATTTAACTATAAGTATTTTTACCAATATCGCTAGAAAATCACAAAGTAAGCAGGCAATGAGATATAATATCCTTAGTATAAGCTCATAAATAAGCTAATATTTCTTCCTGGCTTTGCATAAGATTTAAATTATTGTACAGATTTCTGGTAAAAGAATTAATCAATTAAAATCCTCTTATTTCCCCCGTATAAACAGTATAATGAAGGGAAGCACATAAAAAAAACTACCAACAGAATGAAAAGTTGGTTGGTTGGTTTCAGATTATCTGACGCCTTCAGCAACACGAGGGCTATAATGCACCGAAACGTTCTTCATTAGACAGTCCAACATACATTTACAAACACCCATGCCTAACACGGGACTCGAACCCGTAACTTGGTGGTCAAGAAGCTAGCACGCTAACAACTATACCCTTTGGTCGGCAGGAATGGCAAAAAAACAATTTTTAATATTTTTAATTTAATAAAAATTTGTTGGCAAGTTTTCCTTCTTACGTTTCAGAGGAATAGATCAATTTTTACTGACTTTATTTCTTCTGTTAGAGTAAAAACGTCATTGAAATTGGCTGCTGCCATTAACTCCCTAATAGCACACATCCTCCCAGGGAGGTCCCTAGGAAGTCCCCAGTCATCCCCGGGACTAAGAATGACTTCCCAGGGACCTCCCTGGGAGGATGTGTGCTATTAGGGCTGTCTTATAAAGAGTATTGTTACGTATTTCTGTATATTTGTAAATATTTCGTAGTATTAATTATGTTAAAAGATAAATTTCTGTACATTTCGCATAAGGCAGTACAAGGGTTTGCTTTCCTGCAATGTGTATCTTAATACTTAATAACAAGTTTTACAGAGATAACGCTGGGAAGCGAGTTTTACAAGGAGCAGGGCATTTAACATTATGGTAATGGCAATCTCGCTAAATTGGCATGATAGAGCCAAGTTGGCGACGGTTTTGGCGACTAATTTTTGTCGCCATATTTGGCGAGAAATCGCCAAATATCGCCAAACTTGACGCTCATTTGGCGACATTTTCGGTCCCCATGTACATGTATAGGACTTTTCGACTACGATCTGGAAAGTTCTTCAAATATCTATCACTACAAGTTTCAAGAAGGTTTGACTCCTATGTAAGGCCGGCCGTTAGTTGAGTCACTGAATTAGTTGAGTAAGTGAGTTAGTTGAGTCCGTTAGTTGACTGGAGTTACTGAATTAGCTGTCTCTCAGTGAGCATTCAGAGTAGTTCTAAAGCGAACTGTAATGTATTGTATTTTGCGGCGATTTGTAGCAGTTGTGAATTTTTTTTTAACTGCTGTTTGAGCTCTATTGTTGTGTAAAGAACTGTATTGAGTCTTCTAGAACGTGAAGTTCAGGTTTTGTAAAAGTATCTGCGAAGAGTTAGATCGGAATAAATTTCTGCAAGTTTTGATCTGCTTTGGCTTCAAATCTTTCGAACCCATTCACGCAACAATATGTAACAAATGAGAGGATAGCCATTTTCTTCAAACGCCATCGTCTCTAACAGTTCCTGCAAAATACTGTCTGAAATACGAACCACTGATAGAATCATCTTCAAATCAGATTCTATATTACTGAACCAGAAATTATACAGTTTACCAAGAAATCCTTTTCTAGCATTCAATCCTTAAAATGCAAATGTATTACCCATTTGAATAAGAAAGTTTTGTGTTAAAAACAAAATAATAGTCACGGAAAGTAATTTTTATGTTCCGCTTTCTTTTTGAAAATCCATCGCTTTCATGAATAAAAATACCTATATTCCAACAAAACTCTGTCACTAAATATAAATTGAGAAAGGACTAGATTTAACTGTAGTCTCTGAATTTAAATCATAGTGATGTTTTAAGGATAGAGATTAAATGAATTTGAAATCTTAAGTGCATGTTTAAAGTGAATTATTTCCGATTCATCAAGTAAAACATGGTTGCATTGGAAATGGTTTCTTTTCAGAAAGCGGTAATGTTATTTATGCATATCCCAACAATTTAATGGTTACAATACTTTGAAAGCGGTTGATTGAATAAGTTATGATTGAATATAAGCGAAGAATGCTTTTACAGATTGTATGTATATAGTAAAATTTGTTTTTTTTTAAATAAGATTAAGAATCTGAATTTTAAATTGAAATATGAATTTTATACCATTAAACCAACTTTTATTAAAAAAAAAAAAAATTATAACAGTGTACACTGCTTAATGTCATTCTTCATTTCAATTTATAATTAACACAATATTATAACTTAAGGGTATTAGCTTATTTTTTAGTTAAAACAGTTTTAATCATTTCAAATTTAAAAAAAACTAGGGGTGTGGAACATCGCACAACTTTCCATTCCACTATAATACTGACGTGGATTTGTGTCTTTTACCGTTTGTATATTTCAATCCTTCATTTAGAATAAATGGCCAGTTTGCCGATATTTTTTGTGGTAATTCGTGTATGGGCCTAAAAATGCCAAAATGTTGATTTTGGCATTATACTTTTCGATAATCCTTATATTATCCATTATTATAATAGACTGAGAGGCGACTGCAATTTTTGGACCCCATCGAACATATTTCTGAATTTTCAATAAAAATTAGAGAAAAGTGAGTAGATTAGGAATCCACTGGTCTGCCGTGGCAAAAATGACCGAAACTGGTCAAAAATAGACTTTTAATAAGTTGAACTAAATCCAATTGCCAAATGCGCCATAACTTGCCAAATAATGAACATTTTTTTTTTATTTGGTAACCCTCACTCTTTAATTTTCAATTAAGAAGGTTGCAGACGATTCAGATATCTGGCGACAATCTACTTGCATCTATTAAAAGGGAACCAAGTTGACAATAAACATTACATCACTGATGATGTAACTAATGTCGCCAATTTGGCTTACTTTTAAAAGATACAAGTTTTCCGAGCAAGAGATCAGAAATCGTTTGAGCTTTTTCCCATTGAAAATCAAAATGCAGGGGGTTGCCAGACGGAAAAGTTTGTTCTCTTTTTGGCAAGTTATGACATATTTGGCAATCGAATTTTAGTTCAACTCATTCCAAGTCGATTTTTGATCAGTTTCGGCTATTTTTGCCACGGCAGACCAGTGGATTCCTAATCTACTCACTTTTCTCCAATTTCTATAAAAAATTCAGAATGATGTTCGATGAGGTCCAAAAATTGCAGTCGCCTCTCGGACTATAAGTGAAACTGAGAGGAGAAGAAAAAACGCTCGTTGATGAGGTGTGCTCATGCTCAAGGAAAGAGAACTCTGTATTGAAGGCATTCAATTTTCAACTTTTTACGCCATTAAAACATCTTTACAGGAATTTTGGAGGCGGAGATGTTTAGAACACTTTAAGAGGCATTACCACAGCTCACAGCGATTTTCATCAAAATCGTTAGAGCCGTTTTTTAAGAATTACTGAAAAACATGATTTTTTCAATGGCAGCTACCTTATGCGCACGCGCGATTTTGTCGAAAACCTTAATGGTAGGTCCCATGGCCACCCCTAAACCCTCATACCAAATTTGAACATCGTAGGTCAATTTGCTCGGGAGTTATGCTGACCACATACACACACACATTTTTTCTAGATCACTTTTTTGAAATCAGAATGTTCTAAAACGTGGAGAAATGCAAAAAAAAAATGTTGACCGAAAGCTATACTTTCATTACTCTATGTATATATACATATGGGTAACCGAAAGCTATACTTTCATCACCCTATGTATATATACAGATGGGTAACCAAAAGCTATACTTTCATTACCTTATGTATATATACATATGGGTAATTGAAAGCTTTACTTTCATTACCCAATGTATATATACATATGGGTAACCGAAAGCTATACTTTCATTCCCCTATGTATATATACATATGGGTAACCAAAAGCTATACTTTCATCACCCTATGTATATTTACAGATGGGTAACCAAAAGCTATACTTTCATTCCTCTATGTATATATACATATGGGTAACCAAAAGCTACACTTTCATCACCCTATGTATATATACATATGGGTAACCAAAAGCTATACTTTCATCACCCTATGTATATATACATATGGGTAACCGAAAGCTATACTTTCATCACCCTATGTATATATACAGATGGGTAACCAAAAGCTATACTTTCATTACCCTATGTATATATACATATGGGTAACCGAAAGCTATACTTTCATATATATACATACTAGCTGAATACCCGTGCTGCGCTACGAAATTTTACCATTAGCATTTTAGCGATCAAAAGATATTCATGTATTCTACACTTCAGACGTTTGCTCCCTTTTCGATCCCGACAAATTGATTTATCAAAATAGGAACTTTCCTTTGTTGACATTTTAAACGAAATTTATAATTGTGAATTGTAAACTGGAATAGTTTATTGTGTTTATGTTTGCTCTTAGTTCTAAATTTCAAAGTAGTAGCTGTATTGGAATTAAGTTAATTAGACATTAAGTTAATCCTCTTATAGTTTCAATGTTGCGTCGTCTTTTCATCCCTTAAAAATTCGTTAATCGTTATTGGAATGACTTATTTTTTTAACATTTGCAAAAAAATATCAGAAAAATGACTACATTGGAAGAGGAACATTCGGATATCCCTCGTTTGGAACATTTAACCCCTTTTCGACCCCTTAAAGTTGGTTAATCGAGAACAGAATAGCTTACTTTTTCTATGTTTAACCTTTTTTGACATTTGTACCAAATTTCCGAGTTGTGACCATATGGGAAGTGGTACATTCGAATATTCCTCGTTTGGAACGTTTAACCCTTTTTCCACCCCTTGATCCACCGGAGATCGGAATAGTTTACTTTTTCTGCGCTTGTCTTTATTGATATTCACACCAGTTTTCAGAATTGTGAAAATATGAGAAGTAGGACATTCGAATATATCGCTCGTTTGGAACGTTTAACCCCTTTTTGACCTCTTAAAGTGGGTTAATCGAGATCGGAATAGCTTACTTTTTCTATGTTTACCATTGTTGATATTTGTGCCGATTTTCAGAGTTGTGACTATGTGGGAAGTAGGATTTTCGAATGTCCCCCGTTTGGAACGTTTAACACCTTTTTGACCTCTTAAAGTGGGTTAATCGAGATCGGAATAGCTTACTTTTTCTATGTTTACCATTGTTGATATTTGTGCCAATTTTCAGAGTTGTGACTATGTGGGAAGTAGGATTTTCGAATGTCCCCCGTTTGGAACGTTTAACCCCTTTTCGACCCCTTAAAGTGTGTTAATCGAGATCGGAATAGTTTACTTTTTCTATTTTTACCATTGTTGATATTTGTGCCGATTTTCAGAGTTGTGACTATGTGGGAAGTAGGATTTTCGAATGTCCCCCGTTTGGAACGTTTAACCCCTTTTCGACCCCTTAAAGTGGGTTAATCGAGATCGGAATAGTTTACTTTTTCTATTTTTACCATTGTTGATATTTGTGCCGATTTTCAGAGTTGTGACTATGTGGGAAGTAGGATTTTCGAATGTCCCCCGTTTGGAACGTTTAACCCCTTTTCGGCCCCTTAAAGTGGGTTAATCGAGATCGGAATAGTTTACTTTTTCTATTTTTACCATTGTTGATATTTGTGCCGATTTTCAGAGTTGTGACTATGTGGGAAGTAGGATTTTCGAATGTCCCCCGTTTGGAACGTTTAACCCCTTTTCGACCCCTTAAAGTGTGTTAATCGAGATCGGAATAGTTTACTTTTTCTATTTTTACCATTGTTGATATTTGTGCCGATTTTCAGAGTTGTGACTATGTGGGAAGTGGGATATTCGAATGTCCCCCGTTTGGAACGTTTAACCCCTTTTCGACCCCTTAAAGTGTGTTAATCGAGATCGGAATAGTTTACTTTTTCTATTTTTACCATTGTTGATATTTGTGCCGATTTTCAGAGTTGTGACTATGTGGGAAGTATTATTTTCGAATGTCCCCCGTTTGGAACGTTTAACCCCTTTTCGACCCCTTAAAGTGTGTTAATCGAGATCGGAATAGTTTACTTTTTCTATTTTTACCATTGTTGATATTTGTGCCGATTTTCAGAGTTTTGACTATGTGGGAAGTGGGATATTCGAATGTCCCCCGTTTGGAACGTTTAACCCCTTTTCGACCCCTTAAAGTGGGTTAATCGAGATCGGAATAGTTTACTTTTTCTATTTTTACCATTGTTGATATTTGTGCCGATTTTCAGAGTTGTGACTATGTGGGAAGTGGGATATTCGAATGTCCCCCGTTTGGAACGTTTAACCCCTTTTCGACCCCTTAAAGTGTGTTAATCGAGATCGGAATAGTTTACTTTTTCTATTTTTACCATTGTTGATATTTGTGCCGATTTTCAGAGTTGTGACTATGTGGGAAGTGGGAGAATTAGTGATGAGTGAGTCAGTGAGTGAGTGAGTGAGTGAATCAGTGAGTGAGGGCTTTGCCTTATATATATAGAGATGGGTAACCAAAAGCTATACTTTCATTACCCTATGTATATATACATATGGGTAACCGAAAGCTATACTTTCATTCCCCTATGTATATATACATATGGGTAACCGAAAGCTATACTTTCATTCCCCTATGTATATATACATATGGGTAACCGAAAGCTATGCTTTCATTACCCTATGTATATATACATATGGGTAACCGAAAGCTATACTTTCATTACCCTATGTATATATACATATGGGTAACCGAAAGCTATACTTTCATTCCCCTATGTATATATACATATGGGTAACCGAAAGCTATACTTTCATTATCCTATGTATATATACATATGGGTAATTGAAAGTAAAAATGTAAAAAGGTTTCTCTGCAATGAGTATGAATGCGGCTTCTATATTTGACTGAGATAAATATGTAAGTTCAACTATAAGAGATATACTGATAGACATAGATTTGTATAAGCTTACTACAGTGTAGTGTAGGATCTAAAATATACTAAATTACATCTATTTTGTATTGTTTGGTATAATTCATCAATACCTCACTCGAGTTTGACAATTTTTCGATAGATTAAAAAATTACCTTTGGAAAAGTTCATTATAGTACGAGGTTATTAAGAAGAGTTAAAAATTTATCTGGAAAAATATCTCGTGTGAATACTGTTTTACTTGTAGCCAATTTCATTACAAAATTGATAGTTATTCTACGTTGAAAAGTACATTATGATTACAAGTATAATTTGAAATAGGATAATTTTTTTAGTATTTTAGAACTAAAAAGACTTTGTAATTAATCAAAACTTTAATTAATTTCAAAGTTTTAATTAATCTTTGTAAAATATCAAAACTTCATTATGAACATACATATATATATATTTCACATATTATTAACGCATTCAATGAGACTGCACCATAATTAAGTAGTAAATTATTAATAAGTATTATATCTTGTAGTTGATATACAAAATACAAGAAGTTTTATGTTTTTGTCACTTTCTATATACATAATTCTATGAGTTTATTTTTATAGTATCAGTAAAGTATAATTTTACAAAACCATTTATTTAGTGACTTGATAGTGAAAATTTCTAAAATATAGACTTTATTCAAATATTGATAATTCTTCGTTATAACGCTTTCATCCGTTATTTCAGTTATTTATTATCAGTTTCATTGCCTTCATCATTTGAAAATAGTTCTAATTTATATTTAGAGTGGTAATCTAAATGGTAAAACTGTCTAACTACTAAATAAATAAATAAATGAATGAATGAATGAATGGATGATTGGATGAATGAATGAATGAATGAATGAATGAATGAATGAATGAATGAATGAATGAATGAATGAATGAATGAATAAATAAATAAATAAATAAATAAATAAATAAATAAATAAATAAATAAATAAATACATAAATAAATGAATGAATGAATGAATGAATGAATGAATGGATGAATGGATGAATGAATGAATGAATGAATGAATAAATAAATAAATAAATAAATAAATAAATAAATAAATAAATAAATAAATAAATATATAAATAAATAAATAAATGAATGAATGAATGAATGAATGAATAAATAAATAAATAAATAAATAAATGAATGAATGAATGAATGAATAAATAAATAAATGAATAAATAAAAAAACACCACCCTGCAGTCCTAAAGATCGCATGTTTAAAAAAAAAAAAAAAAAAAAAACTTAAACTTTTCTTAACACAGTCAATCCAGAAAAATCTAAAATAAATATACTTAGATAATTGAAAACTGGAAAAGATTTTTTTTTTTAAAATCTAAATATAGTTCTTGAAAATATAAAGCCAACTAAAACTTTTGTATGAGCTGATGAATATTAATAGATGAAAGAGAACGTACTGATAAGCTTAAAAAGTTACTAAGTATAGAGAATTTTTTCAAAATCTTTTACATCCAGAATTTGATTACGGCCTAAAACTGTACTATCTGCGCATTAAACAACTTCTTTGGTCAGATAAAAATGCCCGAAGCAAGCTATCTTGCTTTTTTAAGTAATTGAACATTTCCCGTTATAAATTTTCCTGTTTAACATTTTTTCTATGAACATAGTTTTCGAAAAGTTTAGCTTCTTATTAATTGTTATGTCAAATTGTTATACCTGTCTTATTAGTCGCTGTAACAGGTGAAAGAAAAAGCACTGATAATCCTAAAGAGTTAAGGTATACATATACATTTAAGATGATTTTCTTTAATTTTTAAGTAATAATTTCAAACTTTTTGTCAGTATATCAGAATTAAAAATTATGCATTTATATATATAAACTTTTTTTTTCAGTCAATATTTTAATCAGCTAATTTCAATTAAAGTTACTAAATTGGACATTATTAGAACATACATAAATACATTTGTAATGAACTTAGAGGTAGGATTTTTATTGCAAATAAAAAATGTTATATTGACGCATGTTCCTATGGAGAGTTTTGAATTTGGCTGCAATATTTATTTAATTATAAATTTTTAAAGAAAAAGTTTAAAGAAATACATAGTTTTTAACAAAAAATGAAGATTAAAATATTCATAAAAAATGTGTTTATAACAATATATGTTAGATTCTCCATAGGAAACACATTCACAACTTGTGTCTTCAGAATAAAATTAGAATTTTGTAAATCGGACCATTTATTATGAAGTTATGACCGTTGGCGTAAAGTCATGTAACACCAAAATGTCATTCTTCAGAAAACGCGTTGAAAGTTTACTACACTAATGAACGTGATACAAAACAGGTTCACAAAACCTACTGTAATTTAAAAAGTAAAGTGAGTCTCAGAAAGAAAATGGTATCATTTTAAAGGTAATAAATTCGGGAATATTTTAAAACAAAAAAACAAAAACGCAGACTTGAGTCAAATTTCGCAATTCCTAATGTATATGTATACTATAAGAATTATAAAGAAGTATGTTGGTTTATAATTGTCTAATAAGATTCTTCATTTCTTAAGGGGACCAGGGAGGCAAAACATTAAAAAATATCATTTTTTTTCCTTTTCCAAAATTATATAGACTGAACTTTTCTCTTTAAAACACATAAAAGTCTTAAGGTTTCTCTTATGGTGCTGGAACTTTTCCTTGCAGTTGATATCAACAATTTTTCTTTTGTTTTTGGTAGTTATTTTCTTTATTTGCTCTGGAAGTATTTTACATGATTTTCAATAGATTCAAACTGTTCCTTGCGATTTAAAACTTTGTATATTCTTTTAAAAATGTGGGAAATAATTCCTGTTACTATTTTGATTATAATTAGGAATGGATATTAAAATGTGATAGTTTTTTTATCACGTTACTTTTTATTTTTAATTGATTAAACAATGTGTTTAGTTAAAATTCCATTCCCAATAATTTTAGTATATATTTAAATAAACTGTACAAAAAAAAAATCCATTTAGTGAAAAATTGAACCGCAAGCAGTATATTTTTTAAATTTTAAATTTTAAAGTTGAAATGTTCTAAAATGAGAAATAGTTAAACTAAAGTTTTAAAATTTACATTTATTTTCATATCATTAAATTACACAATAAATTTTATGTTTTTTGGATTTTGGTATACACCTTTTTTTTTTTTTTTTTTTTTTTAAATTTCTCTCCCTAGTCACCTTACTAATATTTTTTTTTTACCTTACGAATAAGAATTTTTTTTATCAAGGCCATCAATTTTTATCACGTTTAATAAGTGTTATAAAAATATTACATTTGTGTAAAAATTTAATTTAATTTAATTTAATTTAATTCAGTTTAATTTAATTTAATTCAATTTAATTTAATTTAATTTAATTTAATTTAATTCAGTTTAATTTAATTTAATTCAATTTAATTTAATTTAATTTAATTTAATTCAGTTTAATTTAATTTAATTCAATTTAATTTAATTTAATTTAATTCAGTTTAATTTAATTTAATTTAATTTAATTTAATTCAGTTTAATTTAATTTAATTTAATTCAATTTAATTTAATTTAATTTAATTTAATTCAGTTTAATTTAATTTAATTTAATTTAATTTAATTTAATTCAGTTTAATTTAATTTAATTCAATTTAATTTAATTTAATTTAATTAGTATGTAATACAATAGGTCATAACTCAGTTTATAATTTATTTTGAATATTTTAATTTAATTACAAATGTTGTACACTGACTTGTTAAGGAAACGAATTCTTTATTAATGTATCACTTAAAATACTATATTATAAAAGGTTAATAGTCACACAAAACAAAGTTGACCTGCCCTCAAAAGTGCTAGTTTGATAATTCAAATTAAAGTCAATCAACACAGAGTTAAGTTGAAATGTTGGATTTTGTTTTTAGCAGACAAAGTTTAGGTGTAACATTAAATGTTCAAATGTTACCTTTTACTAATTCAAAAGTGTATTTGTTTTAGCAGATTTCGGGAGACTCTACAAACCATGGTAGTATTGATATTATATATGGCTTTTGTGATGTTCGTTTTCAGCTCAGAATTCGTAACGCAGAAACTTGATTTCAATTTCTACCAAATTTTCATCGTCCAAAATACAGGGCCTATCTGCTCTTTTTTTTGACAACTTGTGATCCAGTTCCTATGAAATGGTGAATTAATCAAGTCACCGTTGAAGTATTGGATACTGATGCATCAGGACATCTTCAATGACTTGAGGAAATAAACATCGAGCAAGCAAGGCCTCTATCACAAGAGGCGGTTTAGTTGATTAAACTAAGTTGCTTGTAGACTGAGAGGCGACTGAAATTTTTGAACCTCATCGAACATCATTCTGAATTTTTTATAGAAATTGGAGAAAAGTTAGTAGATTACGAATCCACTGGTCTGCCGTGGCAAAAAATAGCCAAAACTTGTCAAAAATCGACTTTTAATAAGTTGAACTAAATCCAATTGCCAAATGCGCCATAACTTGCCAAATAATGAGCATTTTTTATTTTTTTTTGGTAACCCTCACGCTTTAATTTTCAATTAAGAAGGTTGCAGACGATTCGGATGTGTGGCGATGGCTTACTTGCATCTTTCACAAATGAGCCAAATTGGCAGTAAACATTACGTCACTGATGTCGGCAATTTGGCTTACTTTTAAAAGATGCAAGTTTTCCGAGTCAGAGATCAGAAATCGTTTGCGCTTTTTCTCATTGAAAATCAAAATGCAGTGGGTTGCCAGACGAAAAAGTTTGTTTTCTTTTTGGCAAGTTATGACATATTTGGCAATCGGATTTTAGTTCAACTCATTCCAAGTCGATTTTTGATCAGTTTCGGCCATTTTTGCCACGGCAGACCAGTGGATTCGTAATCTACTCACTTTTCTCCAATTTCTATAAAAAAAATTCAGAATGATGTTCGATGGGGTCCAAAAATTGCAGTCGCCTCTCGGACTATTAGTAAACTCTCAAGTAGTTGGTTGCCGTGTGAACACTCTTTCTTAGCGCTTTCACACGAGGCAACTTGTGAAGTCAACTTCTCTGCCCAACGGAAGGTCAGTACGATGTTAGAACCCCCTGAATTGGATATGATAGAATTAGATTGGAGAAGTTTCATGTTTTAATTTTTAATGTTTGCTGTCTAATAAAGAGCTCAAGTCCGTACCGCGTTTGTTTAATGCAGAAATATCCCTCGTATGGAAACTAGTCTTATAGACATGAGATGTTGCCATTCGCAAATCCAGGTAGGTTTCTTAAATAAATAATGCTTAAATCTGCATAATTTGGTGCTCCACATGTTTTTAAGGGGGTGCGGTACCGAAAATAAAAAAAAAAACTTTATTTATGTACATTTTTACGTCAAAAGTTTATTTTATTTATGAGATACTATTTATATATCTTTGAGAAAATGTTTTTTTTTTAAATATTGTGTTTTGTTATTTTAAAAAAATTTAAAAACCAAGAAAAATCCATAACAATTGATGTTTGCGTATTTTGATACAAGTCAAGAAAAAATAAAAAAAAATTTCAAAGTGAAAGCTTTCTGTAATACATAATTATATAAAGAAAATTTTGTCTTCACAGAATTTTGATAGGTGAACTAAAAAAAAATTTAAAAAATTCTCAAAGTTAAAATTGCTTGCTTTTTGCTTTTTGAATTTTTTGAAATTTTTGCTTTTTTTTATGTTATCTTTTACGCTAAAAATTATATTTTAAAACAGAATTAAAAAAATAAAATTCTGTAAAAAAAAAAAAAAATCTCACTGTGAAGACAGAATATTTAAAACTATATAAATTAAAAGCTCCAAAAATTTGAATAGCCAATTGTTAATGGTTCTGGAGATATATCAATTTGAATATGCAACATCTGTGAAAAACACTAGTGCTCGAAAAACGCACTTTAAGCAGACGCTTCAAGGTGTTACGCCCATTAGTGATGTTTAAATCACAGGTAATTTTGTGGCGTTCTAATCACCGGAGGAATAAGATAAAAACACCATTCTCTTCAGGAATGTATGAACTATTTTTTAAAATCAGAAAAAAAATTTGGGATTTTTGAAGAAATTTCGGTACTATACCCCCTTAAGCGTAACAGCCATAACCTGCGCCAGCCAATGGGATACTATATTAGGTGGGTAATGTAAAGAGAGTGACGTATGTCACCATAGCAACATCAAATAAAAAAAACAATGACACAGAATATATTTCGTAGATTTTTTTAAAAAGTTAAAAAAATATGTTTTTAATTTTGGAGTTTTTAACCATTATGAATGGTTTGAATGGTACCGACTACTTTATTGAGCAGGCATCTGTATCGATATTTACTTAATGTACTTAAGTTTGGTAGTAACATAACTGTAACAAAATATACAGAAATGCAACAAAAAAAAATCGTTTGAAGTTATGAGCTTCAGTTCAAATCAATTCTTAATTTTCATTGTCAGTTTTATAGCTTAATTCTTGGTACAAATTGTGGATTCAAAATTTCTAAAATTGGATGTAAAATAATATACATATCAGATTTTTATTTTTAGTAGTTGGTACCTACTTTCCAGAAAATAATTATTTGTTCCTACCAACAAAGAGTCAATACGTTTATCAAATATATTTCTCCCTTTAATGCAAAGGATTGAAATATGTTCAAACTTTTGTTATTTTGATACAAATATTGTTAAAGCAATGTTTACAACTTTTCAAATAAGAAATAAACGATACCTTCCGCCGTAATATAACAATAAATACATTAACTACATAACATTTATTGCTTTTTATAAATAAATTTCGATTTAAACTTTAATTTGAAAGTAAACAACATGCATATAAGGGATCGCCCAAGGTTTATCTTGGATTTATCGATGTCCATTCAGATTTTTCGGATGAAACATTCTTTAACCACTTGTTGACAAATGAATGTATTAGAGTTTCTCGTAGATAACATAAACTGAAATCGTGTACTTATTTTCTCATTCAATAAAGAAATAGTTTCAAACACAAATATTTATTCATCCTGAAGGTATTATTTTTAACATTCACAAATGAATGGGTATCGTGTATCTCTATATGAAACTAATCGATCGATATCAATTAAATACATGGTATATAAAAGCTTCCATTATGATTTATCTTGTAACTTTATATGTTATTTTTTGTGTTTACATCTTATTACTTGTAAATTGCAGATATATGAAACTGTCTGGAAATGTACTTGAAAATTATAGACATTTAATAAAATATTCTGCTCCTAGAAATTTACTGGAAATTTTCGAATGATATAACAGAAAGATTTACGGTTACCAACGATCAAAATTTTTCTTATGATTTATCTTGTAACTTTTTATGTTACTTTTTGTGTTTACATCTTATTACTTGTATATTGCAGAGATATGAAACTGTCCGGAAATGTACTGGAAAATTATAGACATTTAATAAAATATTCTAACCCTAGAAATTTACTGGAAATTTTCGAATGATACCAGAGAAAGATTTACTGTTACCAACGATCAAAATTTTTCTTATGATTTATTTTGTAACTTTTTATGTTATTTTTTGTGTTTACATCTTATTACTTGTATATTGAAGATATATGAAACTGTCCGGAAATGTACTGAAAAATTATAGACATTTAATAAAATAATCTGCCCTCAGAAATTTACTGGAAATTTTCGAATGATTCCCAGAGAAAGATTTACGGTTACCAACGATCAAAATTTTTCTTATGATTTATCTTGTAACTTTTTATGTTACTTTTTGTGTTTACATCTTATTACTTGTATATTGCAGAGATATGAAACTGTCCGGAAATGTACTGGAAAATTATAGACATTTAATAAAATATTCTGCCCCTAGAAATTTACTGGAAATTTTCGAATGATACCAGAGAAAGATTTACTGTTACCAACGATCAAAATTTTTCTTATGATTTATTTTGTAACTTTTTATGTTATTTTTTGTGTTTACATCTTATTACTTGTATATTGCAGAGATATGAAACTGTCCGGAAATGTACTGGAAAATTATAGACATTTAATAAAATATTCTGCCCCTAGAAATTTACTGGAAATTTTCGAATGATACCAGAGAAAGATTTACGGTTACCAACGATCAAAATTTTTCTTATGATTTATTTTGTAACTTTTTATGTTACTTTTTGTGTTTACATCTTATTACTTGTATATTGCAGAGATATGAAACTGTCCGGAAATGTACTGGAAAATTATAGACATTTAATAAAATATTCTGCCCCTAGAAATTTACTGGAAATTTTCGAATGATACCAGAGAAAGATTTACTGTTACCAACGATCAAAATTTTTCTTATGATTTATTTTGTAACTTTTTATGTTATTTTTTGTGTTTACATCTTATTACTTGTATATTGCAGATATATGAAACTGTCCGGAAATGTACTTGAAAATTATAGACATTTAATAAAATATTCTGCCCCTAGAAATTTACTGGAAATTTTCGAATGATACCAGAGAAAGATTTACTGTTACCAACGATCAAAATTTTTCTTATGATTTATTTTGTAACTTTTTATGTTATTTTTTGTGTTTACATCTTATTACTTGTATATTGCAGAGATATGAAACTGTCCGGAAATGTACTGGCAAATTATAGACATTTAATAAAATATTCTGCCCCTAGAAATTTACTGGAAATTTTCGAATGATACCAGAGAAAGATTTACGGTTACCAACGATCAAAATTTTTCTTATGATTTATTTTGTAACTTTTTATGTTACTTTTTGTGTTTACATCTTATTACTTGTATATTGCAGAGATATGAAACTGTCCGGAAATACTGGAAAATTATAGACATTTAATAAAATATTCTGCCCCTAGAAATTTACTGGAAATTTTCGAATGATACCAGAGAAAGATTTACTGTTACCAACGATCAAAATTTTTCTTATGATTTATTTTGTAACTTTTTATGTTATTTTTTGTGTTTACATCTTATTACTTGTATATTGCAGATATATGAAACTGTCCGGAAATGTACTTGAAAATTATAGACATTTAATAAAATTATCTGTCCTCTAGAAATTTACTGGAAATTTTCGAATGATTCCCAGAGAAAGATTTACGGTTACCAACGATCAAAATTTTTCTTATGATTTATCTTGTAACTTTTTATGTTACTTTTTGTGTTTACATCTTATTACTTGTATATTGCAGAGATATGAAACTGTCCGGAAATGTACTGAAAAATTATAGACATTTAATAAAATAATCTGCCCTCAGAAATTTACTGGAAATTTTCGAATGATTCCCAGAGAAAGATTTACTGTTACCAACGATCAAAATTTTTCTTATGATTTATCTTGTAACTTTTTATGTTACTTTTTGTGTTTACATCTTATTACTTGTATATTGCAGAGATATGAAACTGTCCGGAAATGTACTGGAAAATTATAGACATTTAATAAAATATTCTGCCCCTAGAAATTTACTGGAAATTTTCGAATGATACCAGAGAAAGATTTACTGTTACCAACGATCAAAATTTTTCTTATGATTTATTTTGTAACTTTTTATGTTACTTTTTGTGTTTACATCTTATTACTTGTATATTGCAGAGATATGAAACTGTCCGGAAATGTACTGGAAAATTATAGACATTTAATAAAATATTCTGCCCCTAGAAATTTACTGGAAATTTTCGAATGATACCAGAGAAAGATTTACTGTTACCAACGATCACAATTTTTCTTATGATTTATTTTGTAACTTTTTATGTTATTTTTTGTGTTTACATCTTATTACTTGTATATTGCAGATATATGAAACTGTCCGGAAATGTACTTGAAAATTATAGACATTTAATAAAATTATCTGTCCTCTAGAAATTTACTGGAAATTTTCGAATGATTCCCAGAGAAAGATTTACGGTTACCAACGATCAAAATTTTTCTTATGATTTATCCTGTAACTTTTTATGTTACTTTTTGTGTTTACATCTTATTACTTGTATATTGCAGAGATATGAAACTGTCCGGAAATGTACTGAAAAATTATAGACATTTAATAAAATAATCTGCCCTCAGAAATTTACTGGAAATTTTCGAATGATTCCCAGAGAAAGATTTACGGTTACCAACGATCAAAATTTTTCTTATGATTTATCTTGTAACTTTTTTTTTTACTTTTTGTGTTTACATCTTATTACTTGTATATTGCAGAGATATGAAACTGTCCGGAAATGTACTGGAAAATTATAGACATTTAATAAAATATTCTGCCCCTAGAAATTTACTGGAAATTTTCGAATGATACCAGAGAAAGATTTACTGTTACCAACGATCAAAATTTTTCTTATGATTTATCTTGTAACTTTTTATGTTATTTTTTGTGTTTACATCTTATTACTTGTATATTGAAGATATATGAAACTGTCCGGAAATGTACTGAAAAATTATAGACATTTAATAAAATAATCTGCCTTCAGAAATTTACTGGAAATTTTCGAATGATTCCCAGAGAAAGATTTACTGTTACCAACGATCAAAATTTTTCTTATGATTTATCTTGTAACTTTTTATGTTACTTTTTGTGTTTACATCTTATTACTTGTATATTGCAGAGATATGAAACTGTCCGGAAATGTACTGGAAAATTATAGACATTTAAAAAAATATTCTGCCCCTAGAAATTTACTGGAAATTTTCGAATGATTCAAAGAGAAAGATTTACGGTTACCAACGATCAAAATTTTTCTTATGATTTATTTTGTAACTTTTTATGTTATATTTTGTGTTTACATCTTATTACTTGTATATTGAAGATATATGAAACTGTCCGGAAATGTACTGAAAAATTATAGACATTTAATAAAATAATCTGCCCTCAGAAATATACTGGAAATTTTCGAATGATTCCCAGAGAAAGATTTACGGTTACCAACGATCAAAATTTTTCTTATGATTTATTTTGTAACTTTTTATGTTACTTTTTGTGTTTACATCTTATTACTTGTATATTGCAGAGATATGAAACTGTCCGGAAATGTACTGGAAAATTATAGACATTTAATAAAATTATCTGTCCTCTAGAAATTTACTGGAAATTTTCGAATGATTCCCAGAGAAAGATTTACGGTTACCAACGATCAAAATTTTTCTTATGATTTATCTTGTAACTTTTTATGTTACTTTTTGTGTTTACATCTTATTACTTGTATATTGCAGAGATATGAAACTGTCCGGAAATGTACTGGAAAATTATAGACATTTAATAAAATATTCTGCCCCTAGAAATTTACTGGAAATTTTCGAATGATACCAGAGAAAGATTTACGGTTACCAACGATCAAAATTTTTCTTATGATTTATTTTGTAACTTTTTATATTACTTTTTGTTTTTACATCTTATTACTTGTATATTGCAGAGATATGAAACTGTCCGGAAATGTACTGGAAAATTATAGACATTTAATAAAATATTCTGCCACTAGAAATTTACTAGAAATTTTCGAATGATACCAGAGAAAGATTTACTGTTACCAACGATCAAAATTTTTCTTATGATTTATCTTGTAACTTTTTATGTTATTTTTTGTGTTTACATCTTATTACTTGTATATTGCAGATATATGAAACTGTCCGGAAATGTACTTGAAAATTATAGACATTTAATAAAATTATCTGTCCTCTAGAAATTTACTGGAAATTTTCGAATGATTCCCAGAGAAAGATTTACGGTTACCAACGATCAAAATTTTTCTTATGATTTATCTTGTAACTTTTTATGTTACTTTTTGTGTTTACATCTTATTACTTGTATATTGCAGAGATATGAAACTGTCCGGAAATGTACTGGAAAATTATAGACATTTAATAAAATATTCTGCCCCTAGAAATTTACTGGAAATTTTCGAATGATACCAGAGAAAGATTTACTGTTACCAACGATCAAAATTTTTCTTATGATTTATTTTGTAACTTTTTATGTTATTTTTTGTGTTTACATCTTATTACTTGTATATTGCAGAGATATGAAACTGTCCGGAAATGTACTGAAAAATTATAGACATTTAATAAAATAATCTGCCCTCAGAAATTTACTGGAAATTTTCGAATGATTCCCAGAGAAAGATTTACGGTTACCAACGATCAAAATTTTTCTTATGATTTATCTTGTAACTTTTTATGTTACTTTTTGTGTTTACATCTTATTACTTGTATATTGCAGAGATATGAAACTGTCCGGAAATGTACTGGAAAATTATCGACATTTAATAAAATATTCTGCCCCTAGAAATTTACTGGAAATTTTCGAATGATACCAGAGAAAGATTTACTGTTACCAACGATCAAAATTTTTCTTATGATTTATTTTGTAACTTTTTATGTTATTTTTTGTGTTTACATCTTATTACTTGTATATTGAAGATATATGAAACTGTCCGGAAATGTACTGAAAAATTATAGACATTTAATAAAATAATCTGCCCTCAGAAATTTACTGGAAATTTTCGAATGATTCCCAGAGAAAGATTTACGGTTACCAACGATCAAAATTTTTCTTATGATTTATCTTGTAACTTTTTATGTTACTTTTTGTGTTTACATCTTATTACTTGTATATTGCAGAGATATGAAACTGTCCGGAAATGTACTGAAAAATTATAGACATTTAATAAAATAATCTGCCCTCAGAAATTTACTGGAAATTTTCGAATGATTCCCAGAGAAAGATTTACTGTTACCAACGATCAAAATTTTTCTTATGATTTATCTTGGAACTTTTTATGTTATTTTTTGTGTTTACATCTTATTACTTGTATATTGCAGATATATGAAACTGTCCGGAAATGTACTTGAAAATTATAGACATTTAATAAAATAATCTGCCCTCAGAAATTTACTGGAAATTTTCGAATGATTCCCAGAGAAAGATTTACGGTTACCAACGATCAAAATTTTCCTTATGATTTATCTTGTAACTTTTTATGTTACTTTTTGTGTTTACATCTTATTACTTGTATATTGCAGAGATATGAAACTGTCCGGAAATGTACTGGAAAATTATAGACATTTAATAAAATATTCTGCCCCTAGAAATTTACTGGAAATTTTCGAATGATACCAGAGAAAGATTTACTGTTACCAATGATCAAAATTTTTCTTATGATTTATTTTGTAACTTTTTATGTTATTTTTTGTGTTTACATCTTATTACTTGTATATTGAAGATATATGAAACTGTCCGGAAATGTACTGAAAAATTATAGACATTTAATAAAATAATCTGCCCTCAGAAATTTACTGGAAATTTTCGAATGATCCCCAGAGAAATATTTACGGTTACCAACGATCAAAATTTTTCTTATGATTTATCTTGTAACTTTTTATGTTATTTCTTGTGTTTACATCTTATTACTTTTATATTGCAGATATATGAAACTGTCCGGAAAAGTACTACAAAAATATAGACATTTAATAAAATAATCTGCCCTCAGAAATTTACTGGAAATTTTCGAATGATTCTCAGAGAAAGATTAAGATTTACGGTTACCAACGATCAAAATTTTTCTTATGAATTATCTTTTAACTTTTTAAGTTAATTTTTGTGTTTACATCTTATTACTTGTATATTTCAGATATATAAAACTGTCAGGAAATGTACTGGAAAATTATAGACATTTAATAAAATACTCTACCCCTAGAAATTTACTGGAAGTTTTCGAATGATACCCAGAGAAAGATTTACGGTTACTAACGATCAAAATTTTTCTTATGATTTATCTTTTAACTTTTTATGTTATTTCTTGAGTTTACATCTTATTACTTGTATATTTCAGATATATGAAACTGTCCGGAAATGTACTGGAAAATTATAGACATTTAATAAAATAATCTGCCCCTAGAAATTTACTGGAAGTTTTCGAATGATACCCAGAGTAAGATTTACGGTTACCAACGATCAAAATTTTTCTTATGATTTATCTTTTAACTTTTTATGTTATTTCTTGTGTTTACATCTTGTTACTTGTATATTTCAGATATATGAAACTGTCCGGAAATGTACTGGAAAATTATAGACATTTAATAAAATACTCTACCCCTAGAAATTTACTGGAAGTTTTCGAATGATACTTAGAGAAAGATTTACGGTTACCAACGATCAAAATTTTCCTTATGATTTATCTTGTAACTTTTTATGTTATTTTTTGTGTTTACATCTTATTACTTGTATATTGAAGATATATGAAACTGTCCGGAAATGTACTGAAAAATTATAGACATTTAATAAAATAATCTGCCCTCAGAAATTTACTGGAAATTTTCGAATGATTCTCAGAGAAAGATTTAGGGTTACCAACGATCAAAATTTTTCTTATGATTTATCTTGTAACTTTTTATGTTATTTCTTGTGTTTACATCTTATTACTTTTATATTGCAGATATATGAAACTGTCCGGAAAAGTACTACAAAATTATAGACATTTAATAAAATAATCTGCCCTCAGAAATTTACTGGAAATTTTCGAATGATTCTCAGAGAAAGATTAAGATTTACGGTTACCAACGATCACAATTTTTCTTATGAATTATCTTTTAACTTTTTAAGTTAATTTTTGTGTTTACATCTTATTACTTGTATATTTCAGATATATAAAACTGTCAGGAAATGTACTGGAAAATTATAGACATTTAATAAAATACTCTGCTCCTAGAAATTTACTGGAAGATTTCGAATGATACCCAGAGTAAGATTTACGGTTACCAACGATCAAAATTTTTCTTATGATTTATCTTTTAACTTTTTATGTTATTTCTTGTGTTTACATCTTATTACTTGTATATTTCAGATATATGAAACTGTCAGGAAATGTACTGGACAATTATAGACATTTAATAAAATACTCTGCCCCTAGAAATTTACTGGAAATTTTCGAATGATACCCAGAGAAAGATTTACGGTTACCAACGATCAAAATTTTCCTTATGATTTATCTTGTAACTTTTTATGTTATTTCTTGTGTTTACATCTTATTACTTGTATATTGAAGATATATGAAACTGTCCGGAAATGTACTGAAAAATTATAGACATTTAATAAAATAATCTGCCCTCAGAAATTTACTGGAAATTTTCGAATGATTCTCAGAGAAAGATTTACGGTTACCAACGATCAAAATTTTTCTTATGATTTATCTTGTAACTTTTTATGTTATTTCTTGTGTTTACATCTTATTACTTGTATTGCAGAGATATGAAACTGTCCGGAAATGTACTGGAAAATTATAGACATTTAATAAAATATTCTGCCCCTAGAAATTTACTGGAAATTTTCGAATGATACCAGAGAAAGATTTACTGTTACCAACGATCAAAATTTTTCTTATGATTTATCTTGTAACTTTTTATGTTATTTTTTGTGTTTACATCTTATTACTTGTATATTGAAGATATATGAAACTGTCCGGAAATGTACTGAAAAATTATAGACATTTAATAAAATAATCTGCCCTCAGAAATTTACTGGAAATTTTCGAATGATTCCCAGAGAAAGATTTACGGTTACCAATGATCAAAATTTTTCTCCGGAGAGTCACACGTTTAGTATAATACATGCACAACTTTATATGAGGAAAAGGAACGTAGAAACCAAAACCGATAAATTGCTTTTTGAAAAACTTATTTTTATTAATTTCTAGTTTAAGAAAAATTCTACATATTATTGTATATAATCTTAATAAATTTCTTTAAAACACGATTAAAATAGCAAAGGTGCTATGATAAAAATTAACTCGAATTCTTTTTAATATTTTAGACATTAAAAATATTGACTAATTTTGGGTTTAAAGACTATTGTTCAAACTTTCTTTATAACATACCAGTTATTAAAAATCAGTTAATTTTTGGTCGAAAAATGTTTCTACGACAATTTTTTATATTTTTGATTGAGGGAACAATCTTGAATTTTATTAGCATCGATAAATGTAAAATTCGATGTGATATAGAATATGAATGTATCATTTTATTAAAATTAGTTAAGTTGTACAAATTTAAAGCGGATGATTTAAGCTTTTTGTATATAGATTTATTACTAGAAAAAAGGGGTTACTTTTTAGAATAGGGCCACTAAAACATATATATCATTTAGTTGTCATGATACAATCAATTTTAGCTTCAACAAATCATACAATTTTCATCAATCATTCAACGAATCATCAATCATTCAAATCATCAACAATTATTCAAAACTATGTCAAACATTTTAGTTAATGTTTGTTTCTATAATTTTTTTTTTTTTTAAATATTAATGATATGAAGAAATAGAATCTGTAGTGTTTGTTATAATTATATTCTATAAAATAGCTTTTTACATATAGAACTAAAACAAGAATTAAGTATATAAGTAACAAACAAGTACATGAGTAAGTATTTTTATTGATATGATTTTTATGAACTCAGTATATATACGTTTCTTTGACAGGAAATTCAGAGTAAAAATTTATTAAATATGAAAAAACATAGTCGATAAAAAGAACTAAATACGTTATAATAACTTTAAGAATTCTAATAAAAAAATTTAAAAACTTAGTATTAAATCTTTTATACTTAAACAATTTATATTTAACGTTGCGGATTTCAGTAAAATAATTTTTCATAAGAAAACGTCAAGAAATATTCAATCAATCTACAATGAATAACATTACCAATTAAAAAAAAAAATGCTTAATACACTCACCAGACAATTCCAGATTCAGCAACAGCATAAGCGCAACGAGAATTGAGCAAGAAATAAGCACTTTCATGACGCCACCAAAGCCAGCCCGAAAAACAAAAAACAAAAAAAATATATCAGAACTCGCTTTTCAAACCTAACCCACACATGGAAGATACCAGAAAACTCTCCAATCAGAGTTCAAAAAGAGGAGCAAGATGAGAGATATAATTTCTAGGGATAAATTTGGCGAACTTGTGAGTTCCTTTTTTGGCGCAAAAATAGGCCGAGAAAAGTTTTGGGAGAAGAGTGTCCGATATTTCGGCCGTTGAGCGCCGACGCTCAGGTGGAAAAGAGAGTGAAAAGTCGTTAGCTGTCATCTGATTGGATGCTGGGGCGCAGGTAGGAGGGTCCCGCCCCCTGGTGAGGGGTGCGCCCCCCTCTGCGCCCACGCGATTGACCGAATGAAAAGTGGTATTGTTCTTTTGTGGGGGCGATTGAAAAATTTTCATGTATAGGATTTATGTGTGTATTAAAATTTGCCAAGTAAATAAGGGTAGAAAATTTTCATTCATAAAAAATAACTTTAACGAAGTTTCAAAAAAGTTAAAATCTCTTTACTTTTAACCAAAACATATTAGTGAAAGTTGAGGGTAGAAAAAAGAAGTGTGCTATTGAATTTTTAAGCTTGGAGATTTATTATTTTCATTTTTCAAGTAGAAGTTAACTAGGTAGGTATGACATAGTCATAGAAATTCCGTTTCTCTTGGTGTGTGTTTGGTAGAAAAATTCCATATCCCACAAATTCCCATATTGCCAATCCCGTGCCCCGTGATTTGCGAGAAACTTTCAAAATTGATTTCCGCTGCTGTGATTCAAGCCAAGTTTTCTCAGATGAAGTGACGTCACATTTAGACTGAGAGGCGACCGCAATTTTTGGACCCCATCGAACATCATTCTGGATTTTTTATAGAAATTGGAGAAAAGTGAGTAGATTACGAATCCACTGGTCTGCCGTGGCAAAAATGGCTGAAACTGGTCAAAAATCGACTTTTAATAAGTTACACTAAATCCAATTGCCAAATGCGCCATAACTGACGTTCCTCTTTTTCGTTTTTGATTTTAAATGAGAAAAAGCGCTGATCTCTGTCTCGGAAAACTTTTATCTTTTAAAAGTAAGCCAAATTGGCGACATCAATTACATCATCAGTTACGTGATGTTTATCGCCAATTTGGATCACTTGTGAAAGATGCAAATAAGCCATAGCCACACATCCGAATCGTCGGCAACCTTCTTAATTGAAAATTAAAGAATGAGGGTTACCAAATAAAAATAAAATGCTCATTATTTGGCAAGTTAAGGAGCATTTGGCAATTGGATTTAGTTCAACTTATTAAAAGTTGATTTTCGTCCAGTTTTGGTCATTTTTGCCACGGTAAAAGTTGTTCTCTATAATCTGCATGTACTAAAGCTTCTAGACTGAAAGGCGACTGCAATTTTTGGACCCCATCGAACATCATTCTGGATTTTTTATAGAAATTGGAGAAAAGGGAGAAGATTACGAATCAACTGGTCTGCAGTGGCAAAAATGGCCGAAACTGGTCAAAAATTGACTTTTAATAAGATGAACTAAATCCAATTGCCAAATGCGCCATAACTTGCCAAATAATGAGAATTTTTTATTTATGAGGTAACCCTCACTCTTTAATTTTCAATTAAGAAGATTGTAGACGATTCGGATGTGTAGCTATGGCTCACTTGCATCTTTCACAAATGAGCCAAATTGGCAATAAACAGTACGTCACTGATGACGTAACTGATGTCGCCAATTTGGCTTACTTTTAAAAGATACAAGTTTTCCGAGCCAGAGATCAGAAATCCTTTGGGCTTTTTCTCATTGAAAATCAAAATACAGTGGGTTGCCAAACGAAAAAGTTTGTTCTCTTTTTGACAAGTTACGACATATCTTGCAATCGGATTTTAGTTCAACTCATTCCAAGTCGATTTTTGATCAGTTTCGGCCATTTTTGCCACGGCAGACCAGTGGATTCGTAATCTACTCACTTTTCTCCAATTTCTATAAAAAATTCAGAATGATGTTCGATGGGGTCCAAAAATTGCAGTCGCCTCTCGGACTATTCTATGTACCAAATTTCGTACCCTCTAGGTGCAAAACTGTAGATTTGTATAAAGTTCAGACGCAGAGAGAACTCACTTCTATATGTATAGATATAATTTCTTTTGAGTTTAAAACTATGTTAGAGACGAACACTCAGAAAATTCATTTAAAGAATATAGGAAAGATATATTCTATAGGGAAAGTAGGAGAATTAATTATGAGAGAGCTATTCAGTGAAAGCTTAGACTTACAAGCCGATCAAACGGTATAGTGGTTAGCATGCTAGCTTCTAGACCGCGAGGTTGAGGGTTCGAGTCCCGTGTTAGGCATGGGTGTTTGTAAATGTATGTTGGCTTGTCTAATGACGAATGTTTCGGCGCATTATAGCCCTCGTGTTGCTGACGGCGCCACATAATCTGAATACAGCCAGCCAGCTTAGCCTTACAAATATTTAGCAATTAGATTTTTCTACATTTCACACATATATAATAGGGTTTTCTATATTATTAAACAGTTAAATTTTTATTCATTTTCTAAATAAAATTATTAAATTAAAAAAAAAAAAATTTAAAAAAAAATACGAAAAACTAAGAACTTTTAGGAAGTAAATTTCAATAAAGTTTGTGAAAAGAGACCTAAACTTTGTCCCAAAGTTACTCAACTATTTTCGACTTTTTTCTCTAGATATCCAATGAATTACTGAAAGATAGATCACCAGTTGTTTGTGTCAGTTTCTTTCCTCAGAGTTAGGTCCTTTTTATTTTTTTATTACAAATTGTGTGGGTTG
This sequence comes from Linyphia triangularis, assembly GCA_963978545.1. Classification (NCBI taxonomy): domain Eukaryota; kingdom Metazoa; phylum Arthropoda; class Arachnida; order Araneae; family Linyphiidae; genus Linyphia; species Linyphia triangularis. The sequence goes on along the minus strand of OZ021727.1, from coordinate 87,023,633 downwards.
TGAAGGATTTTCTGTTTGAAACTGTTATAATCCAAGTGATAATAATCCAGGGAGAGCTATTGGCAAATATCCTTGATCATATCAATATTTGTCTAGTAAATGTCTAGATTTTGTTCGCGTAAATAACTCTATGTCCCAAAAACATAATCTCTACATGATGTTATTATCGTAACACTTCTTCTTTTAAAGTGAATTGCAGAAAGGCAATTTCAACAATTTAAATGTCTAAGTGTTATTTTAAGCAAAGTAATTGATTTCTAACGATTGCGTTGCGAGAAGGCTGTGATATCATTTCAAAACTGTATTTCCTTTTAATATTTATACCAATCAGAGAAGGTCTTAGAAGAAATATCAAGAATTTAAATGCGTTCATATATATTAAGAAAAAATCATTTATCTTACGCTTATATGTGTTTAAAATTCTTCTATAATAATAAAACAAAGTGTATGTGTATATGTGTGTCTGTGGATCTATAGAATGCTACTTACAATACGCATAGAACTCTGGAATTTTCGATATAATTAGTTTTGACCTTCTAATTGTACAGTACGCAAAAAAAATAAAAAAAATCCGAACGCTGGCTATATCTTCGATTCTAATTATTGTAGAATCTTGCTGTTTGCACCAAAATATTTTGTTTACGATTTTCTATAAGTCTAATACAATTTTTTTTTTTAGGTGGCTGTATACTAAGTAAATTTAACTCTATCTCTAAAAATTTCAATACGAACCCCTAATTTTTATGTTTTTATTCGATTTAGAATACCTAGTTTACCCTAGATTCCAAATTTCAGTTCATTATCTTGAGAAACACGTCACTTATGAACGAAAATGTTTTGGCTGATCTTGAGGGCAAATTTCTTTATAGCGGGCTGAATCGAACGTTTTGCATGCCTCAAGACGTAATCTATTACGCGGTCCCTTAAAGTGAGCTTTTTTACATTTTTGCTAAAATATAGAGAACCAACACTCAAAATGGAATGAAAAAAATTCTGGAGTAGCTTTCGACCATGATAATTCTAACAGATTAAAAAAAAATATGTTTATGCTTTTAAAAAATTTAAAACTTGTTTTATTAATTAATAATTAATTATTAAAAAACTGTTTAATACAAAAGTTGGATATTATTTATTTTTGGCCTTGAACAAACTATCCTTTGAAATAAAAATTGCTAAAACATATTAACTATATAAGAATTTATGGCCAAAAAACAAATTTTCTTTTTAACATTAATTTATAATCTTTTTGACATCGTTTAAAATACTAACCACTCATTGAAAAAATTAGGAAATTTGGTATTTAGACGTTTTATTGTATTCTAAATCTAAATATGGTATAATATTATGGAGTTGCCATTGAACTTTTTAAAGTTTGGTTTAGTTTTAATATGTAGATGACCCCTCATGATAAAAAAAATGATATGCAATTAATAAAGATCTTCCACAATTTACAACTGTACTTGACTTTTGTTATGTCATTAATTAGAATGCATGATATAGCCATCGTTCGGACTTTTTTTGCGTACTGTAATATTGACAAACAGAATGTTTAAATTTTAAATAGTTCTTTTTTAATTATTTTTTTTTTTTTTACAAAGAAACTTCGAATAGAGATATAGTTCTGAAATTTCAATATAAGTAGTCTTAGCCTTCTAATTAGACTTTTGAAAAACAAATCAGAATGTTAAAATTTTAATTAATTATTTCTTAATTAACTTTTTAATTATTATTATTATTATTTTTTTATTATTTTTACAAAGCGACTTAAAATAGGGTTACAGCTCTTAAATTGCTGACATAAGTAGACTTTTGACAAAAAGAATGTTGAAATTTTACTTTGTTTCTCAACATAATGTACACCAATGACGGGTCTCCGCAACGCGGAGCTACGCAGCTAGTTGTAAATAAAAATTTAGCTGTTGAATTTTAAATTTATATTGCCGATATCTCTTTAAATATCTACTATTTATTATTAGTGATTTCTTTTTCCACTATACTCTAAGAAAGCTGCGATAGTGCTACAAAGCCATTTTTTCCTTTAATATTTTTACTCCGTATAAAATGTCTTACATCGACATACATAAACCAAATACACCAAACAAAAACAGCGCTGAACTAGCCACTTATATTTAAATAAGTGAATATATGTAAATGGTAAATGATACAATATCAAATTTTAATGCAATGACCAATATTATAGTGTAAATTAAAGTTTTGCAATATTCCATTCTTCTAGTTACTTTTTATGTGGGTTGCTCTAAGAGATATATGACATGTGGTTGCAGTTTGAAGTGATTTGAAAGGGATAACTATGTCTCTAGATGACCAGATTAAGGTCACGAAATTCCAGTGTTTTCTTTGCGAATGATTCTGTTATGATAGAAAAGAACATTAAATCATTGCGTAAAAAAAGAAACCTTTGGATTCTGAAGTCAAGATACAACTTGGATCAATCCACAAAAAGTTCTACTTCCACCGCTTCATATAAATTTATGCTTTATAAAAAGAATTAGGCATTATCAGAAGAAAGAGAATGTTTAAATTACTTTGTGTAAGAAGTTTTTGTGTTTATCCGAAGCAAAGATGAATCTGATATCAGAAAATTGAGGAAGAGTAAAAAAGCTGAGCTCGCAAGGGAAATGAGGATATGGTGCGTGCATGGGCAAGGTAAGTTTACATGAGCAATTGCATAAGTTACATGAATAGTGAACAAAACCAAAATAAACACACCTCTCAGATAAACTGCAAAACTATTTAATGTTATAATAATAAAACAATAGTAAACAAAATAACGAGTGAACTATTTAACATTACAATAAAAAGTAAATGAAGAAAACTTACTAATCAAAATAACAATTCAAACACAATAAGACCTAAGAAATACTTAGGTTGGTTTTTTTGGTTGTTTTCAGATTATCTGGCACCGTCAGCAACACGAGGGCTATAATGCGCTGAAAACATTCGTCATTAGACAAGCCAACATACATTTACAAACACCCATGCCTAACACGGGACTCGAACCCGCAACCTCGTGGTCTAGAAGCTAGCACGCTAACCACTATACCGTTAAGAAATACTTAGGATATATAATGGTAGTGCCTCAGCGGTTGATGCGCAAGGTACAACTGCTAGGTACAGTACGCAAAAATATAATTATAATAATAATAATAATAATAATAATAATCCGAACGATGGTTATATCTTGTATTCAAATTGATGAAATAACAAAAGTCAAGTACCGTTGTAAAACGTGGAAGGTCTTTATTAATTATACATAATTTTTTTTGATCCTGAGGGGTCATCTACTTATTAATAGAATGCATTGTCATCGACATCGAATCTATCTGTCAAGTTTACCCGCCATCAACAAACATACAAAATAGAAGTTAATATATGTGATTTCAAAAGGGATTTCTTATTCGGAATCAGAGTATTGAAAATACTATAAAAAGCAAATACCAAAACTAAAAAAAAAATTCAAAAAAGTAATTTTTGTAAAGCTGTGTTATGTAATCTATTGGTTGTAGAGTTTTCATCTCTATTAAATGAAATTTTAGCTGTTAAATTATTTCCTCTATTTGTTTGTCCCTTATTTAATATCTTCACTACTATTAATGATTTATAGCTTGAACGATACATGGTCAATGATCGGTTCAATGTTATTTCCGCTCGATTGGATGACGGCAAGTTGGTTTATTAGTATTCCGCAAAAGCAACCTTTTAGTGACAGATTTTGCCAAAATTTAATAGAATGCATTGTCATCGACATCGAATCAATCTGCCAAGTTTCAGTTCAACTGGATGCCGGCAATGGGATTCATTAGATCTTCGCAGATTTATCCACCACCGACAAACATACAAAATCGAAGTTAATATATGGGATTTAAAAAAGGATTTTTTATTTGGAATCAGAGTATTGAAAATACTATAAAAATAAGTTACCAAAACTAACACAATTTTTTAAAAAAAGTAATTTTTTTTAAACCTGTTATTTAACGTATTGGTTATAAAAATTTCATCTCTATTCAATGAAATTATAACTGTGGAATTATTTCCTCTATTTGTTTGTCCGTTGTTTAATAATTACATCACTATAACTGATTTCTCGCTATTACTATGCGATGTAGAAGTCGGCGATATATGGATGCGACGATATCTTTATCGATATTTCTAAAAAAAATATTTATCATAAAAATATCGATAAAAGTCACCGATATATCGATATTTCCAAACATTGTGCAAACAATTACATCACTATAACTGATTTCTCGCTATTACTATGCGATGTAGAAGTCGGCGATATATGGATGCGACGACATCTTTATCGATATTTCTAAAAAAAATATTTATCATAAAAATATCGATAAAAGTCACCGATATATCGATATTTCCAAACATTGTGCAAACAATTACATCACTATAACTGATTTCTCGCTATTACTATGCGATGTAGAAGTCGGCGATATATGGATGCGACGATATCTTTATCGATATTTCTAAAAAAAATATTTATCATAAAAATATCGATAAAAGTCACCGATATATCGATATTTCCAAACATTGTGCAAACAATTACATCACTATAACTGATTTCTCGCTATTACTATGCGATGTAGAAGTCGGCGATATATGGATGCGACGACATCTTTATCGATATTTCTAAAAAAAATATTTATCATAAAAATATCGATAAAAGTCACCGATATATCGATATTTCCAAACATTGTGCAAACAATTACATCACTATAACTGATTTCTCGCTATTACTATGCGATGTAGAAGTCGGCGATATATGGATGCGACGATATCTTTATCGATATTTCTAAAAAAAATATTTATCATAAAAATATCGATAAAAGTCACCGATATATCGATATTTCCAAACATTGTGCAAACAATTACATCACTATAACTGATTTCTCGCTATTACTATGCGATGTAGAAGTCGGCGATATATGGATGCGACGACATCTTTATCGATATTTCTAAAAAAAATATTTATCATAAAAATATCGATAAAAGTCACCGATATATCGATATTTCCAAACATTGTGCAAACAATTACATCACTATAACTGATTTCTCGCTATTACTATGCGATGTAGAAATCGGCGATATATGGATGCGACGATATCTTTATCGATATTTCTAAAAAAAATATTTATCATAAAAATATCGATAAAAGTCACCGATATATCGATATTTCCAAACATTGTGCAAACAATTACATCACTATAACTGATTTCTCGCTATTACTATGCGATGTAGAAGTCGGCGATATATGGATGCGACGATATCTTTATCGATATTTCTAAAAAAAAAATATTTATAATAAAAATATCGATAAAAGTCACCGATATATCGATTTTTTAAAACATATTTAGTTTTTTGATCATCGTTTTGTAGTTCCATGTGTTTTTTCGTTTTTCTTTATTCCCTTTTCAAAAACTTCAAACCCAAAGCTTGAATTGGGCTGAGAGACAGTTAAAATGACACCAATATTCAATATTTTTCCATACACTTAAAAGCTATCGAAAATTATATAAATTTTTTTTTAAATCACTGCAAGATCCATTTCAGTTGAGAACCTTTCAAAAAAGCAATCATGAAAAGTTTGAAATTTGCCCCGAAAAACTTGGTTTCTGGCAAATTCAAATTTAAAAAAAAAAAAAAAAATCATGTATCGATTCATCGCTATTTTATCGATATCTTTTTCTATGCAACGATATAGTATCAATATTTATTTTGATCGATATTTCCGATCTCTAAGGCGATGCGAGAAAGCTGGGACATATCTGTACAACCCTCTTTTCCTTGAATGTTTACATTATGCAGCAAAGCTCTCACATGGTGTTCAGCAAAGGACACCCTGATTTAGAAATTAAATAACTCAAAAACAAAGTTTGATAGAAGAATAAAACAAAATGTAGAGTTATTTTAAAAGCAGTAAAAATCTGAAACAGAAGTTTTAAAATTAGTTACAAATGTGGCCAACAGATGGCGCTGTCGTTAAAAATTCTAGAAATTCGTTATAAATTTGTTCGTTGCAATCACGCTAACTTCCTTCCATGTTTAAACAGTGTATCTGTCCAAAGACTGATTAATCTGAGCTTAAAAGCCCTCTTTATTCATTAGAACTGTTGTACAGCACCACCTGTTGGCGATATTTGTCACTAAATTTGAAATTGATGTTTCAGATTTTTACAGCTTTCAAAATAACTATTATTTTTGTTTCCTTCTTTTAATGATCTTTGTTTTTGAGTTATTTAATTTTAAAATCACGGAGTCATTCACTGATATGAACATATGAACATAACAAGCATGTAATGTGCATTAAGAAAAATTATTTTTCATTGGTTCTAGAATTTTTAATTCATGTATTGAATGCAATTTTAACGGTTAAGTTTAATTGTCTTATTGAAAGTCTTTAATATTCGATCTTTGTATTTTTCGCTATTGCTGATGCACTATGAGAAAGCTGTAGTATATCTGTAAAAGCATCTTTTTCTTGATTGTTTTCATTATGCAGCGAAGTTCTTAGACGAACAAGCATGTAGTGTGTTGGCGGTTCATACTTAGTATAGTCAACTCTCGATAACTCGAAGTCTCATAAGTCAAATATTCGTTTATCTCGAAGTTTTCATTAAGCCCAAAGATAATTGAATGTTTTTCAACACAAAGTTATCACCATATCTCGAAGTGTACATCTTTTAAGTCGAAGTTTATGTTAAAACCTTATTATCATTACAAACCCCTCCCCCCCCCACAAAATAATAATAATAATAATAAAAAATTTAAAAAAACGGATTTTTATTTTTTCCCCTTTACATTATATTTGACAATTTAACTCGTTACCCGAGAAAAACTCGTTTAATTTGACGCGTACAGTGTGTAATGAACAAGAATGAACAAGCAGTAAAAGATGCCTGATGATGAAAATTAACTTTTGATAACTCGAACTTCGGATAACTCGAAGAATTTTCCAGTCCCTTAAGGTATACATATACGTTGGGAATTGCAAAAATTGACCCAAACAGGCATTTTTGTTTTTTCATTCTAAAAGGTTCTCCAATTCATTATCTTTAAAATTATACCAATAACTTTCTTATAGTTAAAATACTTTTTCAATTACATGCAATTTCGTAAAGGTCGACGTTTAAAACATATTGGAAAAAAGAAAATGTCGAAAACTTTGAACTCATTTTCTGGAGAACCATTGTTCATTGTTGAGTGAATGTACTTCAACGGTGATATCTTACGAGTAAATTAACTGATTTTTAAAATTTAAACTGTATAATTTAGATAACATTTCACAGCATGGGCTCTACCTGTTTACAAAAATTTTGTTAAAAAATAGATTTTTTTATGTATTTTAGAATATTTTTATTTGTGGAAATTTTTTATTTTTTCTAGTATTTTTCATGTTAAATGTTAAAATTTTAAAAATATTTTAGTTATGCATTATATTTTGCTTGAGCCCATGTATCAATACCCTGTCTTTAATTTTCAGTAAGAAATTTGTTTCAAAATTAATTAGGTATTATTTTATCATCGTTGCAATGAAGCCTTAATTAGTGAATTAAAATTCAATTAATTAAATAAATATTTTATTTTTTTACTTTTTGTTACAGCAAATACATTACATTTTTTACTCTTGTAATTCTCACAAAAATTTGACACTCTGGCATAAGAAATTAAAAAAAAAATTGTCCAACGTATATGTATACCTTGAGTTAGTTGGTTGGTTGTTTTCAGATTATCTGGCGCCGTCAGCAACACGAGGGCTATAATGCACAGAAACTTTCGTCATTAGACAAGCCAATATACATTTACAAACACCCATGCCTAACACGGGACTCGGAACCCGCAACCTCGCGGTCTAGAAGCTAGCACGCTAACCACTATACCGTTTGGTCGGCCTTGAAAGGAGTGATAAGGAGAGTTTGTCGATGGTGGGTTTGTTGAAATTTACTTGCGCAAAGGCAACACTAGGGCTGAGCTGCTGGTAGCCGTCCAGAATGGTTCGGAGTGCAAAAGGGTAAAAATCTAAGAAATATAATAATATGAACAAACTATATAAACAATATTTAGTATATTATTTTTTAAACAATATTTATTAATTATATCCCAGTCCCTTGAGATTCCAGTTATCACTAGTTGACAGTATTATAAAAAAAAAATTATTATATTGCTTCTGGAATTATAAATGAAATAAAATTTTAACTGTTATGCTTAACTGTATAATTGATTGTCTATTAGGTGCATCGTTATAACTGATTTCTCATTTTTAACGATGCACTGTTTAAAAGCTATATATCTGTAAAACTTCTTATCCTTGAATGTTTAAGGGCTTCAACATCTTAGGGTGCATATCATTTAATAACAAACACTTCTTTCTTTCTGAAATTTTCAGAGTATAATATTTTAATACTTTTAATTTCCTTAATATGAGGTTTTTATCATTTTTTAAAAATCACAAACTTAGGGCTGTTTATATGCTTGTGTGTCTGGAGCTAAATATGTTTCAATCACTAAATTGGCATTCTTTAATTTCATTTAAGCTACTTGGCGCTTTCGATTTTGATTGATTGACAAGCCCATCATTCGAGGAATTAACTTCGTTTCGAACACACGTAGAGTCATGGACGGCTCTCTCTTTTCTAACATATCGCAAATGAGCAAGCATGCGCCTGAGATGGCTACTAATAGACACATATTTCAAATATAAATATTACATTTACGTGGAAAAATTAACTAATTAAAAAAATCAACGAACTCTCTTTACTTTCAATTACCCATATGTATACATAAGGTAATGAAAATATAGTATTTGGTCCAATATTTTTTTTTTTTTTTTCATTTCTCCACGTTTTGGAACATGCACTTCAAATAAGTGATCTAAAAAAATGTCTGTCTGTGTGTATGTGGTCATCAAAACTCCCGAACAAATTGACCTACGATGTTCAAATTTGATGTGCGTTCTGGTGGTAGCCATGGTACCTGCCATTATGGTTTTAGTCAAAATCACGCATGCGTGTAAGGTAGCTGCCACTGGAAAAAATCATGTTTTTAATAATTGCTAAAAAACGGCTCTAACGATTTTATTCAAAATCGCTGTGGTAATGCCTCTTAAAGTGTTCTAAACATCCCCACTTTCGAACTTCCTGTAAAAATGCTTTAATGGCGTAAAAGTTTTGCCTTTAACACAGAGTTCGATTTCCATGAGCATACCTTATCAACGAAAATTTCTTCTACTTTCCTCAGTTTTACTTATAAAAAAGAATCATATAAGAATTATTGAAAAGTAAATCGCCAAAATCCTCTATTTGGCAATTTTATTTTTTTTTAAGACTTATACAAGAATTAGTTTAAAAAATATCCCCAAACTGGCCATTTTTTCTAAATGAATGATGAAAATTTAAAAACGGTAATGACACAAATTGGCATCAGTATTGTAGTGTAATAGAAAGTTGCGCGATGTTCCACACCCCTAGTTTACTGTCCAGTACCACCTTTCTTTCAAACCAGATACAAACAAGGAGTTCGTAAAAAAAAAATTTACAAAATTGCTTAAGTTTCAGACGAACTATTATTTATTTATTTTAGATATATGGTACTTATCATTTATTCTTCGTATTAAAGGCAGCTATCGACATGCCACATACATTTTGAATCTCAATTTTAAAGTGTAGAGATTTTTTTTATTTAGATAATTAGATCAAGGTGCTAAAGGATTTTAATATATTCGAATTATTTTTTTTTATAATACAAAATTCAAAAGAGTTTATATGGTTAAAGAGTAATCATATTTCAGAGTAGCCACAAAATTCAGGAGAAAAAGTTCCCTGATAATTCCCTGATTTCCCTGACAGATTTCTAAAAAATTCCCTGATTTTAGGGCAAACTATTTTTTAAATTTCCCCCATTTTCTTAGGTTTTTCAGATGTCTAGACACCCTGATAAAATAGAACATGTATGCTAAAGAGATAATGTGAAATTTTTAAAAAAATAGTTTTGCTGTTAATGAAAAGTTTAAATTATTCCGTAACATTAAACTGCTAATGGCTTACCACTACAAATCTCCATGTAAATAGCGCCAAAATATGGATGAATGTGCCTTAAGGTATACGTATAGGCTTTAAAATCGCCAAACTCGGCAAAAACGGGGAAGATTTGTAATGCCGTAAAAAACAAAAGCAAAATAAAAACAACACAAAAGTAGGAAAGCCTATGATGGGGGAGCATACTAAAAAGGAAATATATAATAATTAGTATAATAATAACAGTTTTTTATATAAAAATACTTTTTTAAAAGTTATTCTCAGATTGTAGTTTTTCTATTTTCCATTTCATTCAAACAGTAATAACTCCAGTTTAAATAATATTTTTTGAAATTTGTTTTTTGTTATATAATCTGCATACATTGTTGAATGTTTTGACTCTAAATACTAAGTGATTTGTAAATAAATATTTTTTTAATTGAATTTTAAAGATAAGATTCTGTATAAAAAAACTTGGATTTGTCTAATAGATTCAGTTAAAGGAAGATATCACAAAATATACACACTGTAAAATTTTGTTAATAGGGTCAAAACATAGAGCAAGGTATTCCGCATTATTGAACACCAAAATTGTATCTGTGGGTGAATTAGAATTTTTGTCATTACCGTTCGAAATTAGCCTAATTAGTTGATTAAATGTTAATTAATTATTAAAATTGAAGAAATTTTAAATTTTTTTTATTGGAAACAGTTTAACAAATAATGTACTTTTCAAGGTGCAAAGGTCTAATTTTTAAATTGAAAATTAAAAAAATAATTTTGAAACCTATACGTATACCTTAAGCAATACAAAATTTCCCTGATTTTCACGAAATTTCAAAAGTTCCCTGACATTTCCCTGATTTTTTCCAGAATCAGAAAGTTCCCTGACATTTCCCTGATTTTTTCCAGAATCAGAAAGTTCCCTGACATTTCCCTGATTTCCAGGTTTTCCCGGTTCTGTGGCCACTCTGTATTTCATTGAGAAGTACTTATAAATGTTTTTACAAAAATCCATCTTTTTAAGTTTGAGTTCAAATGCTAAAAAAATCATTTTAATAACAACTAAAAAAAAAAGTACAATTATCAGACTCGTCATTTATTCTCTTTTAAATGTTACTTAATTAATATTTTTTAGATTTGCATTTAAAATGCTGTATTGTAATTTCGGTAAAATTTTTATGGAAGTTTTGAAATTCGATGAATCGCATAGGAATACACATGTTGACAGAATTGACACGTGGTGAATGTTTATTTCTTACGGTGTGGTAGTAGATCAACAAAACGAGATTTGTGTTTTTATTCATTCATCCGGTGTTTGAAACAGAAATATTTTTTGAGGACATGTGTTTAAGAAGTGGATGTAGTTTAGCTTTTGTAGGAAGAAAAGTTAATCCAATGAATGAGTTATATTGAGAAATGTTTATGTTTTTTTTTGTTTTTTTTTTAAGCAATTTATAAGTAGAGTAAAATCGACAAACATGGTATAAATTAATCAGTGGGTCAGTTCAATAAAATAGAACTTTTTTAATACAAGCAGTTATATGTTTCGTAATAATTAAAGTAAAATTTTTGTAAATAAAAAGTTAAGTTTTTTTCCAATAAAAAATTAATTTCTTATAATTGATTTATAAAATGTTTTTTTTTTCCTAAATCATTTATATCAACTTTCATGTAGTTTGTGTGTGTGGGTGTTCTGTGGGAAAACCTGCGAACACCAATTAACCCACTTGACGCCATCCAATAGATCTGAAACTCAACAGATAGATTTGTGTCGATAGGACAGCATTATATCAAGTTTTAGCGCTTCCATTTAAAGCCTCTTTTACACAGAATTCTATTATCGCTTCAATTCAATAATTGGCAAAGCTGCCGTCATTCAATTGAGCTGAAACGGAACTATTGGCAGATAGATTCAGTGTAATAGCAATGCATTCTGCTAAGTTTTAGGAACTGCCATTAACTGGTCGGTTTTGCACACGCTTTTATTTTCGCTTCGGAGGACTAATTTACCCACTTCCCGTCATCCAATCAAACCGAAACGGTAGATAGACACATTGTCGATGACAATATTTTCCATCAACTTTTTGGGGCAGTCACTAAACTGTAGCTTTCACACGTGCTACTATTAGCGTTGCGATGCATTAATTAACTACATGCCGTCATCTAATCAAGCTGAAACTTTTCAAATAGATTCGTTGTCTATAAGAATACATTACTCCAAATTTTGAGGGCTGCGCCTAAAAGGTCGCTTTTACTAAACTGGCAATTCGATACTTAATTGACACACTTGCAGTTATCCACCTTTCTGAAACCTGGTTGACATCTACAACAATGCATTCTATGAACTTTTACCGAGCTACCACTAAAGGATCGCTTTTGCACAGGCTATTATTATTGCTTCGAAGGAATAATTAAGCCCCTTTCCGTCTTCCAATCTAGTCAAAACTTGGTAAATAAACTTGTTAACAATGAAAATACACTATCTCAATTTTTTTTATGGTGTGTGAGGAAAGAGTTATTTCATGACACGGAATTAATGGTTTTCTTCGAAGTGGTCAAACACTATGAAAACTCGAACTGAGCTTACGGTTCCCTTTTAATTTGCTTTTTGGTATTATACTGTAATTTATTTCACACGCATTTATTTTTTAAAGAATAAATTTTGAAAAGTAGTTTACCGCATATTTTACTAATATAGATGTTTTTAATACTTAAAATTAAATGCCAACACCAAACACACTCTAGAGGCAACAGAAACACCACTTAGTTATATTATTCAAAGCAATTTACATAGCCTTAGTTCGTATTTTCAGATAATATAGATTGCTAAAAAACACACAGTTATGTTTGGGAAAGTGTTATTTTTTAACTCAAAAAATTAGATCTCAACCCTCTGAATTGCTATTCTATTTTCACCATAATTGCATTAGTTTGTACATGTACAGAAGGCATACAAAATAATACGAACCCTGATAATCTCTCTGGTTCTAAAATTCTTAGAATTTTATAATAAACACGTGTTATGTATTCCATTTTCTACAATTCTATGACATATATATTCTTTCCTTAGTAGGGTGTTTATAAATTCAATTTCAATACTTCATAAACTACAATACGCATCGATTTTTACCTCTTTAATATTGAAAAGCGTGTTTTAAAACGGGAAATGAAATGACGCGTTTACCATGACCTTATAAGAAGATTGGAGCTAGACTGGAAGTGCGATTTATTGTGTCATGTGTAATAAAAGGATAAGTAAAAAAAAAAAAGTAAAGTTACTTTATTAAATGAAAATGTAACGTAATGTAGATTGAAGATGAACTTCGTACGCAATTCAATAGAAAATACGAAATAATTATTGCAGAAGTAAAGCTGGATAATTAAGTTGAAATATTGTACAATTTTTGAAAAAAGAATTTTAAAGAAGTATGAAAATTTTATTATTTTTACTAACAAACTTCTATACTCTAAAAGTTAGTACAATATATTCAAAAAATAGGACTTATAAACGTTGCCTAGATGTGAATTATCTATGCAATAATTGTCTAGTATGTGTGTGTCCTTACCTCATTATTCACAAGAATCTTTTGAAGATTTTTACAGTTTCAAACATAGTTTGACTACATTGTTTTTCCATTGGAGCAAACAATTGTGAAGACACTATTTTGCTGATATGAAATACCACTGATCTTGGAATTATACTGTAAAAACGATGCCAAAATTTTCACTTTTAAAAACAGACTTTCACAGAATGATTTGATTATAATATGATATTAAATAAACTGGGAATCATTTAACAAGAAAAAAAAAAGCTTTTGTACTTTTTACATACAAAAAATAGCTTATATATCTTAGACAATCGCCATTTCAAATAAGCTTCAAATCATATAAAATGTTGGAGAGCTACAATGCAGTTATTTTGTTAAGTTTGTGGGTGCAATAAATTAGTTCCATATCTTTGAACCTGAGCTGCCAGAGGGGAGAGTAGAAATGGAAAAAGCTGTTCAGATAAGAGGGTGGTCTTGGGCTGCATAACCCAGTCAGGAGAGGCGTTGTTCTCGCAACCGAGAGGGTATGAGTTCGATTCTGGCTTAGTGTTCACAATCCTGATGGTGGTGAATTCAAGGCCGGCTAAAGACGGCAATGTTTGCTAATGGGACTGAGGCAAGTTACATCAGTTGTGGTCGCAAAGTCTTGCAAGTTCCCATACAAATCAACATTTCTGGAGGTGGCATAACAGAGTCTTCGGCTGGAATCTTCTGCTTGGTATTGCCTCTAAATTAAGAAGTTCCACATACGGTCGGTAGTGCTGCCATCTACCGGATAGCTACCGAAAGAGGAAGAAATGAACTCTTCGGTGGCTATAGGTAGACTTGCGCACTCCCTCTCGCGAGTGTGTGCTTACATCCTGTGCAGTACTGTCCACTACCGTTATCTGTACGGGATATGGGGTTGGTACAAAATGCTTAAGCAGAGGTGCCTTAGTCCACATAGTCTTTGATAAGAAGAAGAGGAAACTCATTATTAGATGCGGAGTTGAATAAAGTTAAACTAAACCGAAGATGCTAACCGGTTAACTTGTATTACCCCTCCTATTGTAGACTGTGTCGACATCATTTCTCAGTTTTGGTTTAGGTCTAGAGCAGCCTTATTGAATTTAAATGGAGTCGGAGTGTAAGAACGTCAAAAAATTAATTTTGATTTAATATTGTAAAAAAAATATCTTCAAACAGTTTTTGAATCCGACAATGCAAAAAGTTTTAAGGTATCCGACTACTTTGAGGGACAACTTATTAATTAAACTTTTTATTGCATTAAAATGTGTATATATGAAAAAGAAAACATTAAATTTATAAAATTATTAATTTTAAATTTTATTTTTCTTTAAAAAAAAATGAGATTTTTAGTCGAAATTAATCAATATTTTGTCAAAACGACTAATGTTGTAAAAAAAGTTTTAAAATATATTTTTTTTTTTTACTTTATACTACATGATTCTATGATATTCATGAGTATAATGAACTAAAATCTAAGTTATATTTCCAAAAATAAAAAGTATTTAGGCTTTTATATAAGATTACACAAAAATTTCAATATTTTCGTGATATATTATTATGTATATATATATCAATAACTTTTCAAAAAAATAGGCACAATTAAATATATACTCCATTATACTCAACATAGTATAACAAACAACTGTACAAAAAAATTCTAACTCTATCGTAAAATAATCTATCTTATAAAAAATTCTAACTCTATCTTATAGTATTAGCGAAAAATCAATTCTTTAGAAAACACGATTTTGGAATCTCTCTGCATGGATTTTCGTATAAAACAACTAAACTTCTATTTATTATCATCTTCTATTTAAAGTACTTACTATTAAAGTACTTAACAACTTCTATTTAAAGTAGGTCGTCAAAATCGCGCATGGGCATAATGTATCATTGAAAATATCATGTTTTCCAATGATTGCTAAAAAACGGCTCAAACGATTTTGATCAAAATCTTTAGGGAAATGCCTCTTAAGGTGTTCTAAACATACCCACCTCCTAAATTTCAGTAAGAATGCTTTAATGGCGTAAAAAGTTGAAAAACAAATGCCTTCAACACAGAGATCTCTTTCCTTGAGCATAGCTCATCGACGATCGTTTTTCTCCTCTCCGCAGTTTCACTTATAATCCTAGAGGCGACTGCAATGTTTGGACACCATCGAACATCGTTCTGAATTTTTTATAGAAATTGGAGAAAAGTGTGTAGATTACGAATCCACTGGTCTGCCGTAGCAAAAATGGCCGAAACTGTTCAATAATCGACTTGAAATGAGTTGAACTAAAATCCGATTGCCAAATATGTCATAACTTGCCAAAAATAGAACAAACTTATTCGTCTGGCAACCTACTTCATTTTCACTTTGATTTTTAATGAGAAAAAGCGCAAACGAATTCTGATCTTTGGCTCGGAAAATTTATATCTTTTAAAAGTAAGCCGAATCGGCGACATCAGTTACGTCATAAGTGACGTAATATTTTTTGCCAACTTGGCTCCCTTTTAATAGATGCAAGTAGACCGTCGCCAGATATCTGAATCGTCTGCAACCTTCTTAATAGAAAATTAAAGAGTGAGGGTTACCAAATAAAATGAAAATGCTCTTTATCTGGCAAGTTATGTCTCATTTGGCAATTGGATTTAGTTCAACTTATTAAAAGTCGATTTTTGACCAGTTTCGGCCATTTTTGCCACGGCAGACCAGTAGATTCATAATCTACTCACTTTTCTCTAATTTCTATAAAAAATTCAGAATGATGTTCGATGGGGTCCAAAAATTGCAGTCGCCTATCAGTTTATTATAAGAAAGGATAATATATTAATGATCGATATAAATATCGCCAAAATCCCCATTTTGCGAAGTTTTTTTTTTTTTTTTCCACCACTGACGGTCATGGGAATGGGCGAAATTCTTCAGTTGATTTTCTTACAATAAGTTTGCTAATTATATTTCTAATTCAAATACATAATTTTTTTTAATTCTTTGTGGTTAATTTTTTTTTAGATAGGCTATAAAATATCATCCTAGTAAAAATATTTTAAAAAATATTTTATTTTTTAAATTTAAAAATGTTGTGTATTGCTGGAAAAACTGGGGATCAAATGACGAATAAATATCTCTGCATGACCGTCAGTGGGTTAAGACGCATATAAGAAGCATCAGAAAAAAAATATTGCCAAACTGGCCAAAACAGTAAATGATACAAATCCATGCCAGTTTTATAAGTGTAATTGAAAATAGTGCGATGTTCCACACCCCTTGTTAATATAGTATTAGTGTGGTAATACAAGAAGTGACGTATGGATATAAGAAACAATAAAATATCTTCAAGGAATTTTCCTCAATTTCAAGGCTGTTATAAATAGGAAAAAAAGTTTATTTTCTAGATTTTTTTTTTTTTAGATCTAGTGGAAATGGCCTTTCCTTTGACTTCAGTTACTTTCAACATTCTGATTTCCAGCTATTGTCAATACACTGTAAGAAAGCTACGATATTTCTGTAAAACCGCCTTTTCCTTCAATGTTTATACACTACACAGAAGCTTTCACTTCAAAACGCAAGATTTTGGTTGTAACTTTTTAATAATCAGTAGTGTGATTTTACAGAAAGTGGTGTATTGGATATTGTTAAGAATTTTTCCACTGAGGCAATGATGGCACAGTTTTTACGGTATAAAAAAAGTTTATTCTCTCTTCAATATATCATAAAAGTTACTTAAAGACAACAGTGTAATCACTCTCCAGCTTCAATAAAAAAAAACTTCGAATACAGCGATTATACAAGCTCACTTCAATAGGTAAACAAAGCGATCAGCTCTCATCGAAGTCCGAAGTCAATCTGAAAACTTTCCCGATCTCCAGTCTTATTTATACTTGGCGCGAGAGACCATTCGCGAAATTTCCAGCCAATTCGTCGGAAAAGAAACGTCTCGAAATTTCTCGATTGCTTTAGGTGTTGCCACCTTTTTCTAACCTGTATAATCGCTGTTAATAAATAAAATAAGATACAAATAAAAAATAATACGTCACTATTTACACTATATACAGACAATTTGTGCAGTGGTGTATTGGATATTAAGAAACAAAGAAATATATTCAACGAGTTTTGATCAACTTCAAGGCTGTAATGGATATTGAAAAAAAATTATTTTCTGCATTTGAGTGTTTTAGATATAAAGTTAGATTTGTAGCCTCTTCTGAAATAACCAAAGAGGAAAAACCTTTCACAGATGCAAAATTTCAGAAAAAAATATTTGATGAAAAACTAAACCATGAATTACGCGCCATGTATACAAACTTTTTTTTTATCCCAAAAGCTTATTGCATTGACATCGAAAGCGAGTCTATCTGTCAAGCAAATATAAATATAAAAGTGAAATACAAAAACTATTATAAAACTGAAAAAATTGTAAAAAAACTTCGAAAATTCATCCTCAGTGCAATGCTGCATGAAAATAGAATAATCATATCTGAAATATCACATTTAAATTTAGATAAATGAACATTTTCATTAAATAAAAGATTAAATAAAGGTATCCCGACTGGATCTCGTTATCAAGGGGCTCGAACCCAGCCTCTAGAATTTGATAGAAAGTATTGTCGTTGAGAACGAGTCTATCTACTAAGTTTCGGAAGAGACTGGATGACGGCAAATATATGTTAATTATTCCTCCGCTAATTTTCGAACTAACACCCACACACAAAATAAATAGAATAAAAAAGATTAAAAAGAAACAATACAAAAACTGCAATCTCAATTTCACATATTGTCTTACACTTCCACATTAAAAAAAAACTTCTCAATTTTATACTTTTTATTTATATATATATGTATATATATACATACATATATATATATATATATATATATATATATATATATATATATATATATATATATATATATATATATATATATATATATATATATATATATATATATATATATATATATATATATATATATATATATATATATATATATATATATATATATATATATATATATATATATATATATAATATATATATGTATTGTATATATATATATATATATATATATATATATATATATATATATATATATATATATATATATATATATATATATATATATATATATATATATATATATATATATATATATATATATATATATATATATATATATATATATATATATATATATATATATATATATATATATATATATATATATATATATATATATATATATATATATATATATATATATGTATGTATATATATACATATATATATAATATGTATTGTATATATATATATATATATATATATATATATATATATATATATATATATATATATATATATATATATATATATATATATATATATATATAATATATATATATATATATATATATATATATATATATATATATATATATATATATATATATATATATATATATATATATATATATATATATATATATATATATATATATATATATATATATATATATATAATATATATATGTATTGTATATATATATATATATATATATATATATATATATTTATTTATTTATTTTCAAATTTGAACCCCAAACACACTTTAAGTTCACTGCATATTTTTTTCTCGTCAACGGCATAGCTGACTATATCTAGTTTCAATTTTTGTTGCATTGATCAATCATAATAGTAAGTGTTATATATAAAGTGCTAAGTTCAACCAAACTTAAAATTTTGAATACTATTTTTTTAAGAATAACTCAAAATGTATACTCATAAAATTATGTCTCAATTAAATTAAAAATACATTTTAACGCATTTCAATAAATTATTTATACTTTACTTTGGTGAGTTTTTGTGGGCATGATGAAATACTTTAACAAAGACAAAAAAACTCACTACACTGTTAAAAATTTGGATCCACCTTGCACCAAAAATTGGTTTTCATTTAGCTACAACCAACATTTGATGCTTAGTTTCACTATTTAATGGTTCTACGGTCCGACGTTGCACCATTAAATCGTGAAACTAAGCACCAAATGTGGGTTTCAGCTAAATGGGAACCAATTTTTGGTGCAAGGTGGATCCAAACTTTTAACAGTGTAAGAAAAAAAATATTTACTTTTCAATTCAATTTATAATAAGTTAAAACTAGTTTTAAATAAGAATTACTGCGGTATATTATTGCATTTTGGTTTTGATGCTTTTTTTCTTTTCTTTTTTTTCTTACGAAAATGAAATTTGTATGAATTTTTTAACCTTGTGAAACTTTGTTAACATGTTTAAAAAAATCATAACCCTACATCGTAACCCTATATTTTCCACTTAATGTTTTGACTAATCAGTACAAGATATTATGCTTTTTACAAAAACGTTTTTGATGGCTTATTATCAACTAGATAGTGGCTTCTTGATAATATCAAAGAATTGTCATTTTGAAGGATTAATATTAAGCTAACTTTAAGTTTTATAATCTATTCTCTTATAACTGTACAGAACTAAATAGTTACACACTTATATTAATACTGTTATGAATTTTTCCACTGAGGCAATGATAGCACAGTTTTTAAGATAAAAACTACTATTTATTCACTTCAGAAAACTCACACAATTTATTCAAAGGCAACAGTATAATTACTCTCAAGCTTCAACACAAGCTTCAACAAAAAACAACTTCGAATACAGCGATTATACAAGCTCACTCCAATAGGTAAACAAAGCGATCAGCTTTCATCGAAGTCCGAAGTCAATCTCAAAACTTTCCCGATCTCCGGTCTTTATATACCAGGCGCATAAGAACATTCCCGAAATTTCCAGCCAATTCGTCGAAAAAGAACACTGATCTCTACTACAGCTTCTGGATAGCGCATGCTTGGTTACTGACTTGAAGTTGAAGAAGGCTTAATAATTACCATAGAGATCTTTACTAACAACTTCCCCCAAAACTAGTTCAAATTTGTTTGTAACTATGGGCAACCTATTTCAAAGAATTATGGGGGGAAATATTCAAATTACATCATCTGCTTTCAGAGCCGAAACCGCTAGTAAGCAATCCAGAAGTTGTAGTAGAGATCAGTGAAAAAGAAACATCTCGAAATTTCTCGATTGCTTTAGGTGTTGCCACCTTTTTCTAACCTGTATAATCGCTGTTAATAAATAAAATAAGATAAAATAAATTACAATAGAATTTTAAAATAATACGTCACTATTTACACAATATACAGACAATTTGTGCAACAATATATTTTCATTCATTTTACCTATGTTAATCTACATACATAACTAACATTAAATAAATTGGATTTATTCTTTAATTGTTCCTAATTATACTATTTAGTTGCCCAAAATAGTCCTTATAGGAAAGGGAAAATAAAGTTCGTGAGAGCGCAGCACCTTTTTCTTATTATTCTTATCTCTTAACATTAAAGCTGGGGAAAAAGCTGTTAGAAACAAATACTATGCCTTTTCCGATACGTTAAGAAAACTCTAATTACATGATAAGATGAGTTATTATCTATTATATATGTTGTTTTTAGAAGGTGGGTTGATTTTTGTTATTACGCCAATCTAATTGCTTACTTAATACATTGGGGAGTTAATTTCAGAGAGATTATATGATACGAAAATTGTTAAACAACTCTTTAATTTCAATTATTTTATTAAAATAACAAATATACTTTTCATATTGTTCACAAAAATAATTCTTCTTCTTATCCAGCACTACATCTAAGGGTGAGCCTTGGCTTTATCTACAATTGATTTCCAAATACCTTTCTCACTGGATTTCTTTGTCTAATTTTTATCTTTAAAATTTTTAGATCTTTTTCAACTTGGTCAGACCATTTCAATTTTGGGTGACCGCTTTAGACTGAGAGGCGACTGCAATTTTTGGAATTTTTTATAGACATTGGATAAAAGTGAGTAGATTACGATTCCACTGGTCTGCTATGGCAAAAATGGCCGAAACTGGTCAAAAATCGACTTTTAATAAGTTGAACTAAATCCAATTGCCAAATGCGCCATAACTTGCCAAATAATAAGCATATTTTATTTATTTGGTAACCCTCACTCTTTAATTTTCAATTAAGAAGGTTGCAGACGATTCGGATGTGTGGCTATGGTTTACTTGCATCTTCTACAAATGAGCCAAATTGGCAATAAACATAATATAACTGATGTCACCAATTTGGCTTACTTTTAAAAGATACAAGTTTCCCGAGTCAGAGATCAGAAATCGTTTGCGATTTTTCTCATTGAAAATCAAAATGTAGTGGGTTTTCCAGATGAAAAAGTTTGTTCTCTCTTTGGCCAGTTATGATATATTTGGCAATCGGATTTTAGTTGAACTCATTCCAAGCATCGATATAAATAAACAACTGGATAGACTGCTTAACGCTGGGAAAATGAAGCCATTGCCAGATGCCGTTGGTGGGATAAAAAATACGAATTGCCGAGGATTGAAAATAAAATTTAGGTTGTACACAGCAGAAATATCAATAGTAGACCTTAATTAGTAATAATGTGCAAAAAAATATATATAATCTAACATTTTACAAGGTTTCTCGCATTTCCATCCAACTATAAAAGTGAACTGTGATTGGTTAATCTTCCCACCAGCTTCGCAATCCCCGGCGCGTTTTTCTCTTTGCATTGACAATGGAGCAGTCTATCCAGTTGTTTATCTATATCGATGATTCCAAATCGATTTTTGATCAGTTTCGGCCCTTTTTGCCACGGCAGACCAGTGGATTCGTAAACTACACACTTTTCCCAAATTTCTATAAAAAATTCAGAATGATGTTTGATGGGGTACAAAAATTGCAGTCGCCTCTCGGACTACTTTTAATTGTTTTATAAAGTTTATCTTTCATAATTCTTTTAGGCATATCTGTGTTTCTCATTTTCTCAACGAGCCCCCATCCACTGCATTCTTTTTGCCTTAATAAATTTTATAATTTTTTCCCTTTAATTAGTCTTTCAATTTCATAATTATATCTTATTCTCCATCTATCATTTTCTCTTATCGGTCCGAATATTTTTCTTAGAATTCAGTTTTCAAAATTTATAACGTTAGTTGCATTCCTTTCTGACAGGGCCCATATCTCTACAACATAAGTAACTATTGGTCTAATTAGAGTCTTATAGATTTGTAATTTACATTTTCTTGTAATTAATTTATTCTTTAAGATTTTATGGTAGGCAAAGAATGCTCTATTTCCATTTTGGTATTTGTCTATTTCTATAGTCATGTATTTCTTTTTTATTATTTATTATGTTACGCAAATATGTAAATGTAGTGGTGCCCTTTAAATACAATATTATCAATGCTTGAATGTAAATAATACCTATTATTATTAGAAATTTGTCATTATATTTAAACATACTTTATTAGGTTTTGGGTTTTTGAAAAAATATTTTTATGCAAAATACTGTTACGAATTTTTGTATATTTGTAAATATTTAGTAGTGTTAATTTTGTAAATAGTAAAATGTATGTACATTTCGCATAAGGCAGTGCAATAGTTCGTCTGAGCTTGGCTTCCCTGCAAGATAGGTATTGATGCTTGATAACGAGTTTTACAGAGGTAACTCTGGGAAGTGAGTTTTAAGGAGCATGGCATTTAACATTATGGTAATGGCAATCTTGCCAAATTGGTGGGATAGAGCCAAGTTGGCGACGGTTTTGGCGACTAATTTTTGTCGCCAAACTTGGCGACCATTTGGCGACATTTTCGGTCCCCATGTACATGTATAGGACTTTTCGACTACTATCTGGAAAGTTCTCCAAATATCTACCTCTAGAAATTTCAAAAATGTTCACCTCCCCTATACAGGGTGTCACAAAAGGTCATGTCCAAACGGCACACATGGTTGTGTCAGGTCATGAGGAAGCAGAATTACATAGGAAAGGGGGGGTCGGAAACTCGATTGTAATCCGCTAGAGGGCAATAAGCTCTAGCAGACGAAAGCGCGGGCAGTCGCATTAATCGAAGCGCGGACGTTACAGAGAGCCGGCACAATACCGTGGCCACCACGATCCCCGGACCTAACCCCCCTGGATTTTTACCTCTGGGGATACCTGAAGTGTCTGGTGTACGAGACACCCGTTCCATCGGACATGGACCTCATCGCACGTATCGTTGAAGCGGCGGCACTGTCCGGGAGACTACTGGCCAATTCGAACGAGTTCGCGATTCCATGCGTCGCAGATGTGAAGCATGCATCGCAGCTGATGGGGCCAATTTTGAGCACTTACTATGATTTGTAGCTGTTTTGTTGTAAAATAAAGATTTTTTACACCGTTTGTTATCTTTTCTTTGCGTGACGGTTACGATGAAATTTCACTGTCAAAATTGCGTTTCTGACCCCCCTTTCCTATGTAATTCTGCTTCCTCATGACCTGACACAACCATGTGTGCCGTTTGGACATGACCTTTTGTGACACCCTGTATATAAGCCCGGCCATGAGATGAGTTAGTTAGTTAGTTAGTTAGTTAGTTAGTTAGTTAGTTAGTTAGTTAGTTAGTTAGTTAGTTAGTTAGTTAGTTGTTAGCTGAGTCCGTTAGTTGACTGGAATTACTGAGTCTCAGTGAACATTCCGAGTAGTTCTAAAGCCAACTGTATTGCATTGTCTTTTGCGGCGATTTAGCAGTTGTGTTGTCAAGTTTTTAACTGCTGTTTTGTGCTCTATTGTTGTGAAAAGAGCTGTATTGTGTCTACTAGAACGAGAAGTTCGGGAGCTGTAAGAAAATCTGTGAAGAATTATATTGGAATGAATTTCTGCAAGTTTTGATCTGCTTTTGGCTTCAAATCTTTCGAACCCACCAACGCAACAATATTTTTGTATACACAAGGCGTTTTTCTCAACCAGTGACATTTTGTAATGACACGTCCAATCAATGAAAAATATTTCTATATTGTGATTGTATGCTAACATTGTGCGCAGTTAATGTTGTATTCTTTTGAGAGATTTTTTGTCTCAATTTTATTCTGTAATTATAGCATCAAAAAGGCAAACAATTTTTAAATGAATGCAGAAGTTTTCTAATCAGTATAGACTGGCTGATTTTTGTGTGTAGAAGGTAAAAATGTTTTATTCCTTCTTCTAGTTTGTCTGATTTGTAACTAAACTATATCTTCCAACAAAAAATTTTAATGTCAAGCTCTATATTAATTCTAAAATTTATAATTAAAATTTAGTATGTAATTTTTTACCTTGTATCTAAATCCAAAGTAAGAAGTTATGTATAAAAAATTTTTATTGGAAGCAAGGGTATTTATTAAATAGGTCCATAAATGTTGTATAAAAAGCACTAAAAACAGAAAAATAATTTTCTACTATTATTAAATTTATGAAGTTGAATCCAAATTAATCCAAACTATAATTCATCTAAGCTAAATACAATTAAGACTACCTTTAAAAACCTTTTTAAACAATTCTGATATGCATAATCTTTCGGCCGATCTTTAACGATGGCCATATCTTTTATTCTAATTGACAAAACAAAAAAAGCAAAGTGAATCATTTTAGTATCATTTTAGTTTGTAGTTTATTATTTTTATTTAGTTTATTATTTTTAAGTATTGTATTTATAGAATTTTTTTTTATTATGAAGGGTTATCAACATATTAAAATAAAAACAAACTTTAAAAAAATAATAGCAGCCCCATGATATTATATCATACTTTAGATCCAACATCCGAAAAAGGTAACTCCATATGAAGTCAACATCACAGTTTAAATACTTGAACACAAACTTTCTCGCCAAACTTGTCGCCAAATTCGTCACTTAGAGACCTCTTTGTTCATTAAAAAACTTCAAATTTATACTTTTTATCATCATATGTCTTAAGGGGACATGGGACACTCAAATCACCAATAATGACGTTTTTTGTTTTCATTCTGTAAAAATTGCTTATGCCACTAGCTTTAATTTCGCGTTTGAATTTTTGAAATCCGATGATTTTAAGTGGTAAAATCTTTATTTTAACTAACTATTTTAACGCATCGCACACTTGTTGGCAAAGGCTAAAAATGCGTTTTTCTCAGCTTTGCTTTTTCCCATTTTACTTATGTTCGAAAAGCTCCTTGCGATTCATTTTTTGATAAATCCACCTAATTTTTTTGTATTAATAATTTTTAATGTACTATAAAGAAATTTGCACATGCTTTTCTATGTCACATAATTTTTATATTTTTTTTCATGTTGGGAATTTGAAGTATGTGCATTTTTTAATGAGAAATCACTGGCGCCAAGTTTGAAATTTTATTTCTGTTCAACTATTGCACCTAAAGATAAAAGCATGTTTGAAAATGTTTATAATATATTGATAAACAACTTCAAATTTTTCTTTCATGTTCGTCAAAATATTGTGTCGCGAGGAGCATTTTGAAAAAAATTAAAATTTCGTGTTATTTTAATGCATTTTTCTCAATAATTTACTATCTATTTTATATTACTAGGGGGCTCCGCCCCTGCTCGCTGAAGCTCGCCAACCCCCTGGATTGCTTTGCAATCCCCTTGGCTCGCTTTGCTCGCCTTAAAGAGAAGCATTTAAAATATGCCCTAGCAAAAAGCTATTTCAGCTGCATAATGCCATGAAACTGAACCTTTTATTATTTATGAAGAGTCAGAATACTTGCCACGTCATTATTCTGTTGCTGTCGAGACGCGTTAAGCAGGGACAGTGTGGCAACGTAGTAGAAAGTTCTTGGAAAACAACAAAAATAAACAGTTTTATACATATATAAAAAAGATCGGTTATTTCATTGAACAATTAAAATTTACGGGCTGGTTTTGTATGAAGCGCCAAAATAATTAAAGTTGCTTATCGAAATTTCTTAACGAAGCAATCATATGCTCACTTAATCTTTTTTGCGATACTTAGAAAATAAATAAAACAGTGAAAGGCCAATTATCCAGCATTCAATCAACCGGAATTTTTTGAAAATAAAATTTGGCGAGAAAATTGGCCATATTTCGCCAATAGTTTTTTTTTTTTTTAATTTTCATATGAGATTTTGAAGTTGAGTGGGTGGTTTTATTCGTTATTTTGATAGTTTTTAATTGATAATAGCTGAATTTGCACTGATTAAAGATGAGTATAGGTTCCGATTTACTGCACAACGCCTCTTAGCGATTTTTTTAAAATTGGCGATTTAGCGCTGAATGCAACCCGGTGACCTCCGGAACATGTTCCAGCAGATAACTTTTCCGAAAAGTCTGATTTATCCGGAATTCTAATCCAAAAGAAATGTACATATCTTGAATCTATTTATTCTTGCATCATCGTAACTATTAAATCAATACGTTTTAAATAGGCAATAATTTCTAACTGTAGATTGTAATAAGAAAAACAAAATATAGCGAATCCAAGTTGTTGCTGTTGCCAGATGTATTAGTCAAATTTCCAAAGATATATTGTGATTGGCTGGAAATTCGTGCATAAAGTGCATTTAGAAGATTGGTGATTGAAGTCGTTGCCATTCTTCTCACAGAAATACAGCCAAATTTGGACGTTACGCAAGAGAATTATATATATAGATCTGCTCAAATTGTGTTGTTTTGTTTAAAGTCACATCTTCTATGTTTATGCCAAATTTTATTTAATTCTTGGCAAAACTAAAGAATTTTGGCAAAAGTGTCCTATGTCCCCTTAAACTAAGCACTAGTAAATTTTCATTATTATATGCATATGCTATACCTAACATTATATGCCTGGGTAAAAGCTTCTTTTATTTACAGTGCCACTCATACAGTAGCTTGTTCTCATTGGCAATTCGTATTCCACTCTTATCCTTCTGTTCACAACATCCTGGATAACAACCTGTTGCATGATACGTGACAACAGGTTCAAATTGTTTGATAAACTTCCCAGCATCATTTCTGTACCAGTTATTCTTTCATGAGAATAAGCAGAGATAGATGCTTGAGAGATAAACGCAATAAAATGGCCACTTGGAGCATCGCATTATTTCCATTTTCTGTATTATTTTGGGAGAAAGCATGTGATTTGATAAGGGAGAGAATGATTCTGGAAGTGTTTCTTTTATCAGCATATGCCTGGAATTCGTTGAGATATAAATAGAATCCAGAGAGTGCATAACCTTGAGTGGAGTGGGGGGGGGGGAAGGTAGGTGATATGAAAGCTGAAAAAATATTTATGTATGAAAAAAATTAATTATTCTGAAATGAAAGAAGCATGGGAAGTTAAATATTTAAACTTCCCATGTTCCTTTCACTTCAGAGTAATTATTTTCATGAACTTTTTGCCTAACACATTTGTTTATTTGTGCAATATAAAGTTGTATCACGAAAATTTTATTTACTGAACTCAAAAGAAATATTAAGGGGATTTGGTACACTTCAAACTTTTTTTTTATTTAAACCATTTAAATTATAATTTTTACATATTTGGAAGTATTACTAAGTAAAAACTAAATTTTATTTTGAAAAAAGTTCTCACAGAGTTCTAAATTTTCAGAATGTCAATTTTTAAAAAGAATTCATCAAATTTCAAATCAGTTCTTCATTTTCCAGTATTTTTTCCTGATTTTTCTAAAAAAAATATTCCCAGTAATATTCTCTAACTTTTTAGTCATCGGGTTTCGAATAAGTGAAATATTTTCGAAAAAAATGATAATTACTGTACCTATAAATAAAAAAAAAATGTAAAAAACGGGGTATTTTTCAACATTTAAATTTGTAAAAAAAAAAACATTTTTATTTTATTCAAAAATCAATGCCTATTTTTGTCAAATGAATATTAAAAGTAACACAAAAAAAAAATTCAAGTCATTTCATTCATATTTTCTGAAGTTTTAGCATTTTGAGTAAGGTGGGAATTCTAAAAATCACGAACTGAAAAAAAAATGCTTTCGAAATATAGTTCGAGCAATTGCAGCAATGCTCAATTCTCCATAAAAATATAGTTTTTCTGAAATTGTAGTTATCAAATCAGCTCTCAAACTTTCCAGAATTAAGAGAAGGTTTCAAAGATGATAAACACGCAACAAATAGAAAATTGGTACTTTTATTATTTTTTGTGAAAAAAAAGGGTACCAAATCCCCTTAGCATTGCAGCTGGTAAATTCTACTGTAGCTACCAGCGCACATGCCTTAAAAGTGGCCTTAGATCTATAATCTACAAGTCTCTCTATATTAAAAGTGAACTTTTTATTACGTATTAATGTAAATTAACCTGTTTTGAAACCGCCGCCAAGAGTATTTATATTTATTTTATTTGTAAGAATTGCTGTTTTTTTCTTTCAATTACCCATATGTATAAATAGGGTAATGAAAGTATAGCATTATGTCAAAAATAAAATTTCGATTTTTTTTTTTTTTTTTGCATTTCTTCGCGTTTTGGAACATTCTGATCTCAAAAAAGTGATATAGAAAAAATGTCTGTCTGGTGTGTGTCTATGGTCAGCATAACTCTAGAACAAATTGACCTACGATGTTCAAATTTGGTGTGCTGGTTAGAGATGGCACATGGACCTACGATTAAGGTTTTCATCAAAATCGCGCATGTGTACATGTGTACAACGCATCTCGTGTACAAATGACAGATACAACACTTAGGCACAAGTGGTCACTTTTGCTTAGTGGTTATCGCGCCTGTCTTCTGATCTAGGAGTCCCGGGTTCGACTCCCCGTTAGAGCACACCGCTACATTGGTGACCCGAATATTCGAACACATCAGTGGCACCATAGACTGCACGGCCTCCACACTATCACCTCAGTATCTCTGGCGACTCACTGCCACACGCAACGCACTCAACTCACGCGCAAGCAACTCAATCATTCACTCCTTCGCGACTCACTGGGAAGGGGATATGTGGTGGTCTCGTGTACAAATCACAGATACAACACCTAGGCACAAGTGGTCACTTTTGCCTAGTGGTTAGCGCGCCTGTCTTCTGATCTAGGAGTCCCGGGTTCGACTCCCCGTTAGAGCACACCGCTACATTGGTGACCCGAATATTCGAACACATCAGTGGCACCATAGACTGCACGGCCTCCACACTATCACCTCAGTATCTCTGGCGACTCACTGCCACACGCAACGCACTCAACTCACGCGCAAGCAACTCAATCATTCACTCCTTCGCGACTCACTGGGAAGGGGATATGTGGTGGTCTCGTGTACAAATCACAGATACAACACCTAGGCACAAGTGGTCACTTTTGCCTAGTGGTTAGCGCGCCTGTCTTCTGATCTAGGAGTCCCGCGGGTTCGACTCCCCGTTAGCGCACACCGCTACACATGTAAGGTAGCTGCAATGGAAAAAATGTTTTTCAGTAATTGCTAAAAAACGGATATAACGATTTTGTTCAAAATCGCTGTGGTAGTGCCTCTTAAGGTGTTCTAATCAACCCCACCTCCGAAATTCCCGCAAAAATGCTTTAACAACTTAAAAAGTTGAAAAACGAATATCTTCAACACAGAGTTCCCTTTCCTTGAGCATTCCTCATTAACGATCATTTTTTCTTCTCTCCTCAGTTTCACTTATAATAAAGGATAATATAAGGATTATCATACCGTATATCCCCAAAAATTACCATTTTAACAAAGTTTTTTTTCTTTTTTTTTCATGTGTAAAAATTATTGCCAAAACTAACGCCAAACTGGCAACTAAACCAGAAAATGGTAACTAACACAATGTCAAATTTTACTGCGATGACCAATGTTATATAA
This sequence comes from Linyphia triangularis, assembly GCA_963978545.1. Classification (NCBI taxonomy): domain Eukaryota; kingdom Metazoa; phylum Arthropoda; class Arachnida; order Araneae; family Linyphiidae; genus Linyphia; species Linyphia triangularis. The sequence goes on along the minus strand of OZ021727.1, from coordinate 86,993,340 downwards.
CGTAATTGAAAGTTGTGCGATGTTCCACACCCCTAGATTTTTCTGTGATCACTTCTCAGGTGAAAATTGTTTTCCAGTCATTTTACACCCTGTTATTTTAAATAAACTTTGTTATCCACTTTTAATTCTTTTTTTCTACTTTACCACCGAGCTATACTCCCGAATTACCATCGGGATACTATCTAACACTACAGCTGACTATATTTTCATTGAAAGCAGTCAAGAACAAAGAAAAATCAACATATCTTCATAAGCTTTGTATACATACAGCAAAGGCTAAAAGAGAACCTTCTTTCAAGTACCAGTAAGCGTTGAATTCTTCAAAATTTTGTGAAAATATAATTTTTTTTTTTTTTTTTGTTACTTTAAAAATATTTTTGTGCTTGGTAGCTTAAAATGGTGCTATGTACTTAATGATATTCAAAATACTTATTAAACTATGTACACTTTATGAAAGTACATAGTGTTGAAAAATCGCTACCACAAACTTTGTGAGGAATTAGGTTTTGTCAATGTAAGATTTTTTTTCATTTGAGATAACTTCAGTTTAATTTAGCCAATTAAAAACTGGTGTGTGGAACATCGCACAACTTTCAATTACTGGCTTGATAAGAAAAAACGATCAATAATGAGGTGTACTCAAGGAAAGAAGACTCTGTGTTGAAGACATTCGCTTTTCAACTTTTTACGCCGCTAAAGCATTTTTACGGAAATTTCGGAGGTGGGGATGTTTAGTACACTTTAAGAGGCATTACCACAGCGATTTTGAACAAAATCGTTAGAGCCGTTTTCTAACAATTACTGAAAAACATGATTTTTTCAATGGCAACTACCTTATGCGCATGCGCGATTTTGACGAAAACCTTAATGGTAGGTCCCACGGCCGCCGCAAACCCTCATACCAAATTGGAACATCGTAGGTCAGTTTGTTCGGAAGTTATGCTGACCACAGACACAAATACACACACACAGACAGACATTTTTTCCAGATCACATTTTTGATATAAGGATGTTCCAAAACGTGGAAAAATGCAAAAAAAAATCGATTTTTTTTTTTTTTTTTTTTTTTTTTTGACAAAATACTATATTTTTATTACCCTATGTATATATACATATAGTTAATTGAAAGTAAAGTTAACTTTCAATAAAGGCAAACGTTGAAAGGCTGTACATATTTTTTTCCTCATGTCTCATTTGAATATAGTCTAAATATTATATGAGGGGGGGGGGGGGTTCATTACAACATAATGAGTTTAGTTATTGACATTATGCACAATATATTCAATCATCAATACATCATACTGTACATTTGTGCTTAGTAATGGATAAAATTGAAGTCTTAAAGATTGAAGTTTAAAAGATATACCCAGGCTTTTGTGAATCTTGTGGGTATTCCAGTCAAAATAAATTCCACGTTAAAATATAATTAATTTTTTTTTTATTAATAATATTTATATTTTTATAAATCCGTTATTATATAGATATAAAATAACGGATTTATAAAAACATGCATAGTATTAAAAAAAAATTAATTATTTTTTAACGTGGAATTAATTTTGACTGGAATACCCACAAGATTCACAAAAGCCTGGGTATATCTTTCAAACTTTAATCTTCAAGACTTCAAATTTATAAATAAACTAGCTAAATACCCGTGCTTCGCTACCAAATTTTAACATGTGCAATATTTTAGCTAGCTGTGAGGCCTCGCTTTGCGGAAATCTGTCATTCGTGTATAAAACCCAGTTTTTGGCGCTTCGCTCGCAGGAAGGTTCATTGCTACGCAAAATCGAGCTCCCTTCGTTCGTTGAAAAGTTCATGGACACGTAAACACAGGCTTATTTCACTCGTTAAAAGGTTCATTGCTTCGCTCTCTGAAAGGTTCATTGCTGCGTAAGAATAGGATCGATTCGCTCTCTGAAAGGTTCATTGCTGAGTGAGTATAAAGCTCACTTCACTCACTAAAATCTAATACTTACGTACTTAATATTGGAAGCCTCTCCCTTGTCAAGAAAAACAAAATTCCTCGTTAATACAATAATACAACACCCCTTTAAGATTATTTTAACACGTGTTTGTGGAAAGCAAAATTAGAGACTAAATCTACTTATGTTGAAACTTTCAGAGATCTAGGCCTATTCGTTGTCGCTTTTTGTAAAAAAATTAATTGAAAAACCAATTAAAATTTTAACATTCTTTTTATCAGTCCAATTAGAAGGGCAAAACTACTTGTGTTGAAAATTTCAGAAATGTAGCCCAATCACAATTCGCTTTGTAAAATATTTGTTAATTAATTAATAATAAAAAAAATTTAAATTCCGTTTTTTAAAAATCCAATCAGAAGGCCACAACTATATATGTTGAAAATTTCAAAGCTGTAGCCGTATTTGAAATTGTTTTGTAATATATATATTAACTCATTAAAAAAATTAATTAATAACAAACTAAACAAAAATTAAAAATTCTGTTTTTCTAAAGTCCAATTAGAAGGACAAAACTACTTATGTTCAAAATTTTAGAGCTGTAGCCCTATTAGAAATCGTTTTGTAAAATATTAATTAATTAATTAATTAATTATTTAATTAATTAATTAATTAATTAATTAATTAATTAATTCTAAAAATTAATTAAAAAGAAACTAAATAAAAATTTAAAATTCTGTTTTTCAACAGTCCAATTAAAAGGCTAAAACTACTTATGTTGAAAATTTCAGAGCTGTAACACAAATAGTAGTCGTTTTATAAAATGATTATTAATTAATTAAAAAAATTAATTAAAAAAGAACAAAATAAAAATTTAAAATTCTGTTTTTTAAAAGCCTAATTAAAAGGTCAAAACTACTTATGTTGAAAATTTCAGAGCTGTAGCCCTATTAGTAATCGTTTTATAAAATGTTTATTAATTAATTAAAAAAATTAATTAAAAAGAAACAAAATAAAAATTTAAAATTCTATTTTTTAAAAGTCCGATGAAAAGGCCAAAACTACTTATGTTGAAAATTTTAGAGCTGTAGCCCTATTAGATATCGTTTTGTAACATATTTATTAACTAAAAAAATTAATTAAAAAAGAACTAATTAAAATTTTAAAATTCTGTTTGTGATGCATAAAATTAGAAGGTCAAAACTACGTATGCTGAAAATTTCAGAGCTCTACTCCAATTTTAAGTAGGTTTCTATAGATCCACAGAGACACAGACAGACAGACAGATAGCTTGTTTTATTATTATAGACTTTATTCCTAATACTTTTTCCTAAACTTTAGATCATTAAAAAAATTCTCAATTTCCTATATTATGGCACGTTTCATCAAGAATCTTTAATACTATAAGCTTGTATGGAAGAGAAAAAATCATATTAATTATAGAATTGTTTTTCGGGCACAACGTTAAGTAACGTATCGTAAGCTTAGAACACCTTTCACAAAGTATTTTTTTGTTTTAATGAATGAAAATCACAGACTGTTTATCGATAAAAGTCACCTCGCATCATTAATTGTTCTGGTAAAACTCTCTTAATCTCTTTGAAGTTTACTTTTTATTCGCACTTAATTGCATTTTCCGATAAAAGGCAGACGACTTCATTTGCCAATTAGAACATTCAAGAGGAGCATTTTTTCTCGTTATTATTTCTGATCTCATGATGGCATCAGTTATTTCAAATGGAGGAGGGAAACTCAATGAAGCAGACACAAGGCCTTGAAACAAGATTTAAAAGCTGCTATGCTAAACTACTTTGAAGGTATTTCGGAGTAAAATTAAATGGTAAAGTTAAGTATAAGTTCTTTGTTCAAGCAAGAGTTTGTTAACCTGTAACAAAGTATTTAAAGTAAGGGATTATGAACCGAAATAGTAAAATATTTCCACAAAATTCACGTTAGATGTAAAAAGTCTCATTTTGTTTATTAATTATTAAATGCTTGCAGAATCTGTAATAATAAAACAAGCTGTCTGTCTGTGGATCTATAGAAACCTACTTAAAATTGGAGTGGAGATCTGAAATTTTCAACATAAGAATTTTGGCTTCCTAATTTCATGTATGTCAAACAGAATGTTAACATTTTAATTAGTTTTTATAATTAATTTTTTTAATTAATTTATTTTTTACAAAGTGACTTTAAATAGAGGTACAGCTCTGAAATTTTCAACGTAAGTAGTTGTAGCATTCTAATTGAACTTTTGAAAAACAGAATGTTAAAATTTCATTTAGTTATTTTTTGATTAATTTTCTTAATTAATTAACAAATATTTTTACAAAACGATTTCTGATAGGGCTACAGTTCTGAAATTTTCAGCATAAATAGTTTTGGCATTGTAATTGGTCTTTTGAAAAACATAATTTTAAACTTTTATTTAGTTCCTATTTAATTAATTAATAAATATTTTACAAAATGATTTCTAATAGAAGTACAGCTCTGAAAATTTCAACAAAAGTAGTTTTAGCCCTTTAATTGGACTTTTGAAAAACAGAATTTAAAATTTTATTTAGTTCCTTTTTAATTAATTTTTTTAAATAATAAATATATATTTTACTAAACTATTTCTAATAGAGTTACAGCTCTGAAATTTTCAACATAAGTAGTTTTAGCCTTTAATTGGACTTTTGAAAAATAGAATACTAAATTTTTATTTAGTTCTTTTTTACCTAATTTTTTTAATTAATAAACATTTTACAAAATGACTTCTAATAAGGCGGCTACGGCTCTAAAATTTTCAACATAAGTAGTTTTGGTCTTCAAACTAGACTTTTGAAGTACAGAATTTTGAAATTTAATTTGTTTTTTAATTAATTAATTAACAAATATTTTACAAAACGATTTCTAACTAGGCTACATTTCTGAAATTTTCAACACAAATAGTTTTGGCCTTCTAATTGGACTTTAGACAAAAAGAAAATTGAAATTTTAATTTGTTTTTTAACGAATTTTTAATTAATATTTTCACAAAGCATGACTTCTAATAGGCCTAGAGCTCTGAAAGTTTCAACATAAGTAGTTTTGACCTTCCAATTTTGCTTTTTTGCGAACATCACGTGTTAAAATACTCTTAAAGGGGTGTTATATTATAGTTATTAACGGGGAATTTTTGTATTGTTTCTCGACAAGGGAGGGGCTTTTAATATTAAGGCTTTACGTAGCAATTAGTTTTTAGTGCGTGAAGCGACCTAATGCTTACGCAGCAATGAACCTTTCATCGAGCAAAGCGATCTCATGTTTTCATAGCAATGAACCTTTCAACAAGTTAAGTAAGTGTCAATGACTTTTTTAGTGAGCGAAGCGAGCTCGATTTTGCGTTGCGATGAACCATCCTGCTAGCGAAACACCAAAAATTGGGGACTATACACCAATGACGGATTTCCGCAACGCGGGGCCTCACAGCTGGCTAAGATATTGCACATGGTAAAATTTCGTGGCGAAGCACGGGTATTTAGCTAGTCATTTAATGTTATTGTTTTTAAAATTCTTGAATGCAAAATTCAATAAATGGTTAAATAATTCCATAGTTCAATGCTTAAAATATTTATAGCTTAATATCATCCCTCATACTATAACAGGTTACAATATTAGAATTTGGAAAAACATGATAACACATATTTATTTCATTTTCTATAACTAGCACATCCCAAATAGTGCCCAAAATCTTCCTGAAAAAAGAAAAAAAAATTGGCTCGTTGAAAAAGGTTTCATTTTTTATGAAAATAAAAAAAAATAAAAAAAAGTCTACAATAATTTTTAGTATTGAAGGATGAAGTTATTTATGTGTGTGTGTATGTTTTCTTATTTCATTACTTATCCTTTATTAATTTGTACTTTTTTTTCTTCTTTTTTTTTTTTAAATCCTTTATGTTAACTTCGATTTTGTGTGTGTGTCGAAGGGGGCAAATCTGCAGAAGCCTAATTAACCCCCTTGCCGTCATCCAATCGCGCTTAAACTTGGCATATAGATTCGATGTCGATGACAATGTATTCTAACAAATTTTAGGGCTTTAACTGTTATTAAATAGTAGATTTTAAGGAATAGTAATAAACCAACTTGCCGTCATCCAATCGCGCTGAAAGAGCATTTAACCAAACATTGAAAAACTCTTTCCTGTTGCCAAAATTGTTTGAATAAATAAATAATAAAACTGTTTTAAAAATAAAAGATATTTGGATGCGAGTGCATTAATACACGTTCATTTTTAATAAATAGAAGTTGAAATGTAGTTTGCCGCACATTTTGCTGATGGAAATGTTTTTGATATTGAAAATTAGATGGAAACACCAAGCACACTCTGTTTACAGAATCGGCTCTGCGCTAACGAATATAAAAATTGGTAATGCATATAAAGGATATATATCAAAAACTTTGTTTCTGTGGGTTATATTATTTACTTACTATGCATTCCATCCAATAAAGTCACAATTCTGAAATTTGGTATACTAGTCCAGGCAATTTGTGATTGAACATGAAAAAAATTGCAACAGAAGCTTTTTTAATTGATTTTTAATCAGTTATCATTACTGAACAACATATCCAAAATCGGACAAAATTGATCCATGGGAACACCCCGAAAAACGAATTTCAAAATGACGTATTCCATGCCACATGATGGGGATGCCTAAGCGCAGTTTTTCCCTCTCAGCACCTTCTCAACCATCATATTTTAATCACGGATGTTAGCTTTAACACAACAAAATGGTGGGTTATTGTGCTTAGAATTGCATGGATTTTTTTTAAAAAAAAGGAGAGCATTATATTTCACAGGTAAAAAGGTATACAGGTACAGGTATACATGATGTACTTTAAATAATAAACATATCTTAAACAGTGCATATCTTACATTGTTGCTTTAAAGTTTGTTTAATCTCGGAAAATGTTTCAGAAAAAATCCTTTAATCGTTTTCTTACTTTCATTATATTCATAACTGTTGTGGTTTTTACATCCATTGATTTGGCACGTTTCACAAGCTGTTGAACAGGGCAGGCCATTACACTTGCATCCACGTTGTAATGTAGAGTAGATTTTTGTGCAGGAACATCATATCATATTGAGTAAATAATCTGGAGTTGATGGTAAGTCACCGAGTATTAGGTAGTACGAGTAAGTTTCTACACACCAACCCCATCATTCTTCTGGTTTCTTTCTTTAGTATCTTCCCATATATTTATTTATAAGTATGTTCAATAGCTATGATATATTTTTGAAGAATCAGTTGGGAGCAGGCGTTGCAGTGCAACAAATGATTTTGCTATAGTTACCTTCGCTACTAACATTTGAAGGCTTAGTTAGTCTGTGCAATTTAAAAACCAGCAGTGGTAAAAAGGAAGCATTGCTTTTCTACAAGCGACAGTGATATCTGAATGTTGACCTGAATCAGAACAAAATATTTTTGCGAAGCCCTGTCTCCTTCATTGTTTTGGCAAATGCTGAGGATTTCCCAATTGAAAAAATTCTGCATGTGGTATCGCAGCCCGTAAAAGCATACAGACACAACAACAAATTGCCACTTTCATGACCTAATATAGATTGTATGATGTGGATATCATATACTGGCTTGGGAGTTGATCCATGTCTTATATCACTTCGATAATATAGCTTGAATCCCTTATCCTTGGCGTGGTACAGAAGCAGAATCAGCAAGATCGGTATCTTCCCCTATCACAGTGGTATGACCGTGTTCTGAAGATGAAACTGCGGTACGTACCATGTCCAAATCAGCATTCCCATCTGTGCTATGAACAGTACAACCTTGTTTCTTCAACAACAGAAAGTCCCCAATAAAGGGCAATTAGGGCTTGCTTGTTCTTTCCATTGACTAGAAAATGTTCATGCATGGGCTAAAATTAACATCTCAACTGGCCTTTGCGTACCTTCGCCTGTGAGCCCCATCCTTGATTGTAGGGGAACCAATGTAGCCATCAAAAATAATGACAGTTTTTCCATATGCTTTAAGAGTAAATTAAACATACGACATTGCAAGGTTTCGTAAGTGTTATTGTTGCACCACGAAATTCGATGTAAGAGAAATCCTCCATCCAAAATGTACCTTTCCGTACTTTCCACTTTGTCAGATTCTTCACTATCAAAATGTTTGGTATATTTGACAATTGCCTCTGCTAGCTGTGATTTGTCTGCTTTTCTCATTAGGCTTTGGGATTCAAATAATGCTGCAGGGTAAGCACATAGTTCATAACGCATGATACCAATAAGATTCATATCAGCACAAGTGGCAACAGACTTCATTCTTTAGAAAAGTAGTGCTGGATCCACTAGTATATCTGAATCATCTTTACTACAGACAGCACCAGCAGATCCTAGAGTTTTAGCTTTATCTGACCTTTTAGCAGAATACTTTAATACATCCTTCCCTATCATTTCTGAGACGATTTTCGCACCAAATAAGTGCAACTCGTCAACATTAACTTCTTCGGCTGTAACGCCTATAACAATATATTACGTAGAGCAGAATCAAATCGGGATATGGATTCTAGTACATTGACCAGTTTTTTTAATGTCATTGCTGCGTCCCTCTTTTGTCTGCTGTGTCTAATTTCTTTGTGTTATTCACTAGTTTGCATGGAAACCCCTGCTTACTCTTCCATAGCTAAATTTTAAATTGAACAAATGGACACTCAAAACAGCTATGTAGCCCTCTGATTTTCGGTAAGTCCACTTCCTCTGCTTTTCAGGGAACGCATAAGCACTTGCTCTATATTGTAGACCTGATCCAAGTTCACCCCACAATTTGTCACTTCTTCTTATCGCAAATTTACCTTCCACAAACATTTTATGAACCTTTGTATTTTCAGATAGTAGTTGAAACATTTTCTGCAAGTATAGGTAGAGTGACTTGAGATAATTTACATGACCCGCAGCTGTTATTTTGGGGAGAATCTCAAGCATAGCATATAACTGCAATTCCCAAGAACTTATCCTGTCAGCTGTTATCAAGGTAGAATCAACAATGATCATTCACTGGTATTCCAACCATAGTTTACTTGTTCTCTAGGAAGATGGCAAGTTATTCTTCTTTGTCTCCTAAGTAATCTCAATCTGAGCCAAAGCGTCCCACAGTTCTACGTCACTCTTTTTTTGTTTTTGTCCGGTAGTAATATCATAGAACAGATAACAAGTTTCCTTAACATGACCATGAAGAGATCTATGTTCATTATGAGGAAAAAACTCTTAAACCAGCATGATACTAAGCGATGCATCTACAATCATGTGTCCTCGTATCGTCCTGTAAACTGCTTTCCCAGTTACCATATGTAACCTAGCATTTGATCTATAGATTTTTTGAAGCACCTCAAATAATATTGAGCCATTCAGGAAAATAACTTCAAGAAAATAAATAAAAACTTTGATTTAATATTATTTGTGGTCTTTTATTGAGTTAGCATGTATGTTTAGCTCATTTTCCAGTGTAATCGATTTGTCTTTAAACACCGACACTCTAAAAACGAAAGCAGACAGAAAACACAAACCTATACACATACCCGTACCTGTATACTTTCTTACTTATTAAGTGTTATGTCCTCCTTTCTTAAACAAGATCCATTCAATTCTAAGTATAATAACCTACCATTTTACTGTATTAAAGCTTACATCCGTAATTAAAATATCATGGTTGAAGAGGTGCTGAGCGGGAAAAACTACGCTTAGGCATCCCCATCATGTGGCATGGAATCCTTCATTTTGAAATTCGTTTTTCGGGGTGTTCACATGGATCAATTTTGTCCGATTTTGGAAATGTTGTTCAGCAATGATAACTGATTAAGAATCAATGATAACTGATTAAGAATCAATCAAAAAAGCTTCTGTTGCAATTTTTTTCATGTTCACTGTATTTTTAATTTAGTTTGCCTGGACTATACATGTCAACAAGGACAAGCACAGAAAAGAAAGCTTTTACGATCTAAATTAACTAATGTTAAAGAGTTGAAAAGCAATTAAACATTATAAATAAAGATTTTCCCAAAGTTTTATTGAATGATAAATTATGCTTAAATATCTATAATTATATGACAGATATACAAAACTTAATCGACGTGTTTTTTTTTTTTTTTGTTTTTTTTTTTGTTTTTTTTTTTCTTCTTCTAGTCTAAAACTTTTTTCATGAGGCAAAATGAAGTTCAGGCTGCATAGTTAACTGTTATACATGATTCAGACGTACCATAATTAAGGTTAGAAAACATTTAAACTGAGCTTTTTTCATTGTTTTTTTATAGTGTCAATAATATGGCTACCAAAGTATATAATTTTATGTGTAGATACCATGCATTTCTAAATTGGGAAGATTTTTCTCCAAGTGTTGCTTAGCAGAATTGCCTTGTATATTAGCTTCTCACTGATTACTGATAAGCTTCTCACTGATTACTGATAAGCTTCTCGCTGATTGCTGATAAGCTTCTCACTGATTACTGATAAGCTTCTCAATGATTACTGATAAGCTTCTCAATGATTACTGATAAGCTTCTCACTGATTACTGATAAGCTTCTCAATGATTACTGATAAGCTTCTCACTGATTACTGATAAGCTTCTCAATGATTACTGATAAGCTTCTCAATGATTACTGATAAGCTTCTCACTGATTACTGATAAGCTTCTCACTGATTACTGATAAGCTTCTCACTGATTACTGATAAGCTTCTCACTGATTACTGATAAGCTTCTCACTGATTACTGATAAGTTTCTCACTGATTACTGATAAGCTTCTCACTGATTGCTGATAAGCTTCTCACTGATTGCTGATAAGCTTCTCACTGATTGCTGATAAGCTTCTCACTGATTGCTGATAAGCTTCTCACTGATTGCTGATAAGCTTCTCACTGATTACTGATAAGCTTCTCATTGATTACTGATAAGCTTCTCATTGATTACTGATAAGCTTCTCATTGATTACTGATAAGCTTCTCACTGATTACTGATAAGCTTCTCATTGATTACTGATAAGCTTCTCACTGATTACTGATAAGCTTCTCACTGATTACTGATAAGCTTCTCACTGATTACTGATAAGCTTCTCATTGATTACTGATAAGCTTCTCACTGATTACTGATAAGCTTCTCACTGATTAGTGATAAGCTTCTCACTGATTACTGATAAGCTTCTCACTGATTACTGATAAGCTTCTCACTGATTAGTGATAAGCTTCTCACTGATTACTGATAAGCTTCTCACTGACTACTGATAAGCTACTCACTGATTACTGACAAGCTTCCCACTGATTACTGATAAGCTTCTCATTGATTACGGATAAGCTTCTCACTGATTACTGATAAGCTTCTCATTGATTACGGATAAGCTTCTCCCTGATTACTGATAAGCTTCTCATTGATTACTGATAAGCTTCTCACTGATTACTGATAAGCTTCTCTCTGATTACTGATAAGTTTCTCACTGATTACTGATAAGCTTCTCACTGATTACTGATAAGCTTCTCATTGATTATTCACGTTAAGGGTACTTGATATAATCACAAGCCTCAAAAGTAATTTAAGAATTTTTTTTAATGAACTTTAATGCACATATAGCTTATAGAAAACTCTAATAGGATTTTATTTTTATATTACATTATAATTAACATCTTCAAAAGCAACATAAACAATTTGTAAAGATTTGTAACACCAATGGTCTTGTATTGATAGCTGTATCAAATTCTGACCTAATGTAATTTATATATCAGATACAATTTAAAATTTTCATAACCAAAAGAAGCAATTTATATAGACTTGAAAAATTAACTTTCATGCACTGATAGCCTGTCTCAAATTTTGTTTAAATGTTATTTTTATATCAACTTCTACTAATTAAAATCCTTTCAAGCTATTGAAAAAAATTTAGTATACTTATACAATCAATATTTCAGTACTAATAGTTGAATCAAATTTTGTATAATTGTTATTTTTATATCAAATTCTACTAATTAAAATCTTTTCAAGCTATTGAAAAAATTTAAATATACTTGCAAAATCAATATTTCTATACTGATAGCTGTATCAAATTCTGACCAGATGTAATTTATTTATCAGATACTAATTATAATCTTCACAAGCAGCCGAAGCAATTTATATTGACGTGAAAAATTAACTTTCATGTACAGATAGCCAGTGTTGAAAGCCTGTCTCAAATTCTGTCTAGATGTTATTTTTATATCAGCTTCTACCAATTAAAATCATGACAAACTATAATAACAATTTAAATATACTTGCGAAATTAATAATATTTCAGTACTGATAGCTGCATCAAATTCTGACTTGATATAATTTCTATATCAGCTACTAATTAAAATCTTCACAAGCAACAGAAGCAATTTTCATAAGCATTCATAAACAAGTAAAATAAACATTCATGTACTGATCCAGTATCAAATCATGAGCCAGTATCAAATTCTGTCTAGATGTTATTTTTATATCAGATTCTGCTCATTAAAAATTTTACAAGCTATTAAAACAATTTAAATATACTTGCAAATTCAATATTTCAGTACTTGTATCTTGTATCAAATTCTGACCTGATGATATATGTAGATCAGATTTTAAATAATATCTTCACAAGTAACAAAAGCAATTTAAAAAGACTTGTAAAATTAACATTTGTTTTCTTATATTCTGACAAATGTTTAGTAGTTAAAGTGTATGCAAAAGTAAACCTTCACTAACAAAATCACAGCCAGACTTGTTTATTTTAAAATACTAATTTTAGTTTATTACGAATAGTTTGAAATAACACAATGTCAGAAAAATAGTTGTATTTTATTTATGAAATTGTACATGGATGCATATATATATATATATATTTTGTTATGCATTGTATTAACATTTTAAAGAAGCTAAGTCTGTTTTGGGTAAAAAGATTCTTTGAGGTAAATATTGGAAAACCTTGGTTTAAATTATGTTCTATTTCATATTTGAAAAAATGACTTTCAATACATATACATAGAAATGCATTCATTCTTGTTTACTTTGGACAATACATAGCATACATTTTACAGCGAGATATCTTTTTTGCATAGAAATGCTATGAATATGACTTTATTATATGTCTTACATAACGGCTACTATGGACCGAAAATGGAAAACCTAAAAAGATGTTTCCCAAAATTACAATTTAAAACTCTTTTTTTTACAGTGCGATTAAAATCTTTATTTTAAAATTTAAGAAATAAAATATTTACCATCAGGATCAGACTTTGAAAGAGTTTTATAATTAACAACAATTTACAATATAAAACAAGATAGTGGTGTGATAGTTGGCTTTTTTGATATCCAAATATGTTTACAATAGAGTAAAACAACTGAAAATATAAAACTGTTTGTACGTAGGTGTGGGGAAAGATTGCAAAAGTTAAAACTTGAAATATATGTATCGAAGCAGCTTTTAGACCTACAAATTCATCAACATCTAGTGATGACGACAAATAATATGTGCACATTAAGAATTTATCCATTACCAAAAGACTCCTACCTTTGTTAGCTAACGCTCACATATCCCCACAAAAGATAAAAAAAATAAACTTCATCATATTCATTCGCACATTTCTTATACTATTCAAAATGTATTTTTCCAGCAATAGTCCCCACAGAAAGCCCAAACTTTTCATAAAACTTGTATCGTGTTCTTCATCAACAACACTCAGTGAAAACTAGGTTTATTCTATGATCATTTTGTCTGTCATTTCACCTTCAAAGTTTTCATCTAGACCCTTATTTGTTCGCTAAGCACACCCTGTCTCCTATTTTTTAAATACCGTGTCATCAAGATAAATATTGTTATGAATTTTTCTTAGAGGAAATTATGACGATAACTTTTATTAAATAAAAGCTATAATTTAATTTTGTTTCGAAGGTTCACAAAAGTTCTTCGAACAACGAAACAATCGCTATCAGCTTTCAATGTAAGCTACGGTACATTCAACTTCGAACACGGCGTTAATTCTGGCTCAGAAAGTAAACAAAACAACGGCTGCTTTTCAAATCCAAACAGCAAACGATTCTCCACTGAATTCAACTCTCGATTTCATTTTTCGTCTCTTTAAATAGTGTCGTGGCAGAAATATCTAGCAAAATCCAGCCAACCAATTGCGTGATTGAAATGACTAAAAATTTCCGGATAGATTAGATGTTGCTACCTTTTTCTAACCTGTTATTTCTGTTTACAAATTAAACTAAATAAAATAGAACATTAAAATAAATACGTCAGTGTCTACAATTTTATACAGAATAAAATAAAATAGAACTCTAAAATAAATATGTCACTATTTACAATTATTTACAGACGATTTTTGTAACAATATTAATTTTGATGCAACCGTTGATTCCGATATGTTAGCAAACGACCAGTGTTGCCACTTCACATTTACAAATACGGTTTTTTTCAGAACACATACGAGATTTGTATGTAGTAGATAGGTAAGTATTTGTATGAGATTTGTATTAGATCTAGGTAGATAATGCAGATTTGTTTGTTACTCGATGAAGTAGACGAATATTGACAAGGATTTTCCTAGCAATGAAGCAAGCAGAACGAACCTGTGCTTGTGAAGCAATAAACTTTTAGCGATTGAAGTAAGCCTGGTTCGCAAAGCGTCAAAAGGAAGGACCTATAGACATTGACGGATATATGAAAAACGGAGTCACGCAGCTAGATGAATTTTTTTTTTTTTTTTTTTTTTTAAATATTCTTTAAGTAATTTAATTTATCAAAAATTCAACAATGTGTTTTGTGAATCTAAAAGCATCTGTAATTTAGAATGTTATTTAAGAATTGCAGTAAATTTAAACATTAAATGTAAAATGTGAACCAAACACTCCTCTGTATTTTAACTATTTTTCAAATATCTGTTTTAAATTATTAATTCGATTCTGTTAAACTTGCCAATCTCTAAACATCTATTTAACAATTATCATTCACACAAAAGTAGTTTGTACACCAAAATAAACTTGTTTTAGAAATAAAGCCTTAAATTCTGACTTTATAGGTAAATACATTTACTTCTCCACCCCACCTAAACGATATTATGTCAGAGCTTATGAAATTCCAATTTTGGTTTGACAGTGAATGCATATAAATTGTATTTAAGCACTTATTTTAAGGTAAAATTACTTAATTTTATAAATTTCTTTCTCCAAGGAGCAGTTACAATTAAATTTAGCAATAGTTATTATTTTTGGGCATGAGTAATTTAGATTATTGTTGTTGCTATTATTATTTGGTATGCGTTTTTGTACCTTCATTATTTAAATCTATATACAAGTGAATAAAATATTTAGAACTAGAACTGGTGATACTTATAACTTCCAAACAGGTAGCAGTTTCATATGAAAAACAATCTGGATTGTAACTGTAACTGTCACTGAAAGACCACTTCCACATAGTCTTATTGAGTAGCATTATTCCCAGTATTAAGCAAGTACAATTTGGTGAGATTTAATTACTATTATCTTCCTCTAAACGATTGAGGACATAAAACATACACTTCCCAAATTTGTAGCTTTTTATGAAACAAAGCATCACCAAGAGCTTTTTTAAACACTTGGAGAGATAAAATCTTACTGGCTTTTGTATTCTAAGCTTGAAAAATTAAAAATCGATTGAATTTTGACATTCGAACTCATCTTGAAGAAATCGTACATTCGTCATGTCTTACTCAACTGAGGTATTAGTGCGAAATGCGATTGCACGTTTAAGTACAACATCAAATATCATTTTGAATTTTTTTTTTTTATAGAATATGAAAAAAATTTAGTAGGTTACGAATCCACTGGTCTGCCAAAGAAAAAATGGCCGAAACTGGTCAAAAATCGACTGTGAATGAGTTAAACTAAATCCGATTGCCAAATATATCATAATTTTCCAAAAAGTGAACACATTTTTTGGTCTGGTAACCCATCGCACTTTGATTTTCAAAGAGAAAAATCTCAAATGATTTCTGATCTCTGGCTTGGAAAACTTGCATCTTTGAAAGTAAACCAAATGGGCGTCATCAGGGACGTAATATTCATTGTTAACTTATCTCATTTGTGAGAGATGCAAGTAAGCCGTCGCCAGACATCTGAATCGTCTGCAACCTTCTTCATTAAAAATTGAAGAGGGATGGGTTACCAAATAAATTATAATGAACATTATTTTTCAAGTTATGGTATATTTGGAAATCAGATTTACTAACTTGACTCACTTGGGAAAGATGCAAGTAAGCCGTCGCCAGACATCTGAATCATTTGAAACCTTCTTAATTAAAAATTAAAGAGGGATTGTTTACCAAATAAAAAAGAATGCTCATTACTTTGCAAGTCATAGAATATTTGGCAATCAGATTTACTAACTTGGCTCATTTGTGAAAGATGCAAGTAAGCCGTCACCAGACATTTAAATCATTTGCAACCATCTTAATTAAAAATTAAATAGGTATGGGTTACCAAATAAAAAAGAATGCTCATTATTTTTCAAGTTATGGCATATTTGGCAATCAGATTTACTAACTTGGCTCATCTGGGAAAAATGCAAGTAAGGCGTCACCAGACATTTAAATCGTCTGCAACCTTCTTAATTAAAAATTAAATAGGTATGGGTTACCAAATAAAAGGAATGTTCATTATTTTGCAAATTATAGCATATTTGGAAATCAGATTTACTAACTTGGCTCATCTGGGGAAAATGCAAGTAAGCCGTCACCAGACATTTAAATCGTCTGCAACCTTCTTAATTAAAAAGTAAATAGGTATGGGTTACGAAATAAAAAATAATGCTCATTATTTTTCAAGTTATGGCATATTTGGCAATCAGATTTACTAACTTGGCTCATCTGGGGAAAATGCAAGTAAGCCGTCACCAGACATTTAAATCGTCTGCAACCTTCTTAATTAAAAATTAAATAGGTATGGGTTACCAAATAAAAGGAATGTTCATTATTTTGCAATTTATGGCATATTTGGCAATCAGATTTACTAACTTGGCTCATCTGGGGAAAATGCAAGTAAGCCGTCACCAGACATTTAAATCGTCTGCAACCTTCTTAATTAAAAATTAAATAGGTATGGGTTACCAAATAAAAAATAATGCTCATTGTTTTTCAAGTTATGGCATATTTGGCAATCAGATTTACTAACTTGGCTCATCTGAGAAAAATGCAAGTAAGCCGTCACCAGACATTTAAATCGTCTGCAACCTTCTTAATTAAAAATTAAATAGGTATGGGTTACCAAATAAAAAAGAATGCTCATTATTTTTCAAGTTATGGCATATTTGGCAATCAGATTTACTAACTTGGCTCATCTGAGAAAAATGCAAGTAAGCCGTCACCAGACATTTAAATCGTCTGCAACCTTCTTAATTAAAAATTAAATAGGTATGGGTTACCAAATAAAAAAGAATGCTCATTATTTTTCAAGTTATGGCATATTTGGCAATCAGATTTACTAACTTGGCTCATCTGGGAAAAATGCAAGTAAGCCGTCACCAGACATTTAAATCGTCTGCAACCTTCTTAATTAAAAATTAAATAGGTATGGGTTACCAAATAAAAAAGAATGCTCATTATTTTTCAAGTTATGGCATATTTGGCAATTAGATTTACTAACTTGGCTCATCTGGGAAAAATGCAAGTAAGCCGTCACCAGACATTTAAATCGTCTGCAACCTTCTTAATTAAAAATTAAATAGGTATGGGTTACCAAATAAAAAAGAATGCTCATTATTTTTCAAGTTATGGCATATTTGGCAATCAGATTTACTAACTTGGCTCATCTGGGAAAAATGCAAGTAAGCCGTCACCAGACATTTAAATCGTCTGCAAACTTCTTAATTAAAAATTAAATAGGTATGGGTTACCAAATAAAAAAGAATGCTCATTATTTTTCAAGTTATGGCATATTTGGCAATCAGATTTACTAACTTGGCTCATCTGGGAAAAATGCAAGTAAGCCGTCACCAGACATTTAAATCGTCTGCAACCTTCTTAATTAAAAATTAAATAGGTATGGGTTACCAAATAAAAAAGAATGCTCATTATTTTTCAAGTTATGGCATATTTGGCAATCAGATTTACTAACTTGGCTCATCTGAGAAAAATGCAAGTAAGCCGTCACCAGACATTTAAATCGTCTGCAACCTTCTTAATTAAAAATTAAATAGGTATGGGTTACCAAATAAAAAAGAATGCTCATTATTTTTCAAGTTATGGCATATTTGGCAATCAGATTTACTAACTTGGCTCATCTGGGAAAAATGCAAGTAAGCCGTCACCAGACATTTAAATCGTCTGCAACCTTCTTAATTAAAAATTAAATAGGTATGGGTTACCAAATAAAAGGAATGTTCATTATTTTGCAAATTATAGCATATTTGGCTATCAGATTTAGTTCAACTCGTTCAAAATTGATTTTTGACCAGTTTCGGCCATTTTTTTTCCACAGCAAACCAGTGGATTCGTAATCTACTCACTTTTCTCCATATTCAATAAAAAAATTCAGAAAGGATCCCCGACAAAAATTTAAATATTAATGTCACACCGCATCAACAAATCACTAAGTAGTTTAAAAAAAGGATTTAATGTTCGATGGGGTTATACCTTATTAAACTTGCAGTGTTGCCTCTCAGTATAAAATAATAGTTTAGTTTGGTTATTTTGATCTCAGGCAAAAGGATGAACGTATAAAACCTATGTATATTGCATAAGCTTCTTATAATTTAATATAGTGTGAAAATTAAAATCAAATACAATGTTTTAGAATCAATAAACAGTTTAGACTAAAGGAAACACTTTCGAAAGAATGACTTATAATACGCATGTGTTAAGGTTGACTTCAAGTGGACTCTGTCTTTCAATTCGCTCAGGGATTCAGAAATAATACAGATGTTTATTTTGACAAAATCTATTTTCCGCAAATAGCTCCGTTTAGTAACAAGACAATCCGTGGTATTGATACATCTCATGAGCCCATCTGTCTAAGGAATTGTTCGAGTAGAAGCGTTTATTTCATCGCAGAATGCATAACTCGAAAATGTAACTTCCAATAGGGTTGCTAGTATTAGTAGGTTTTGAAAAGGAAATATTAGCCAAACAGATGCCAAAAATATTGATTAATTTTTTGGGAAAAGTTTATTCCAAGTTTTAAATTTGTGCAATTTTAAAATGCAAAGAGTCAGTATTTATTCTTTTTTTTTTTATCTGCAAGTTTTTATTTCGGTCGAAAAATATCAAGTGCTTTCTTTATTTAGGTTTGTTGTTTTATTATAAATTAACTATTTTTTAAAACTCTGATTCTTCGTAACTATTATTCAAACCTTATTTATTCATCTTTATAAGTTGATGTATTTAATTTTAGAAAACTAAATTATGTATTTAATGCATTAATCTCTAACCACAACTTTTAGAGAGCTTATAAGTGATTTACGCTCTGAAAACCGATGAACCCAATTGAATACTCCCCCCCCCCCCCTCCCCATTATACAGTGTGTCTATAAAAGGTTGAACACATTTTGATGTTGAATCATAAAATAATGAAGATATAAACAAACTTAAGGCATTTACACATAGAATAACTTATATATTTTCACTTATAGTGAACGTTGCCATAGAAAATTTCCTTTTCCCGTTTTAATATCAGCTCTTTTTTAAATATCGTCTGCCCATGTTATTAATTTTATGTTTTTCTTGTTTCTTTTGTAAATATCGTCTGCGAGCGTCATTAAATGTATGTATTTTCCCTCTTGGCCACCAAGACCACCTGATATGCAAACGATGTCGTTTACGAATCCCCAAAGGAAAAAGTCCAGTAACGTCATATCAAGTAATTTGGGTGACCAAGAGGGGAAAATATGCAACTGATAACCCGCGCTCAGATGATATTTACAAAAGAAATGAGAAAAACATAAAATTAATAACACGGGCAGACGATATTTACAAAAGAAACCAGAAAAACATAAAATTAATAACAAGGGCAGACGATATTTACAAAAGAAATAATATTCAAAAGGAAAAAGGAAATTTTCTATGACAACGTTCATTATAAATGAAAATATATGAGTAATTTTATGTATAAATGCCATAAGTTTGTTTATATCTTTATTATTTTATGAATTATTCAACATCAAAATGTGTTCAACTTTTTATAAACACCCTGTATACCCCTTTAGAGTTTATCCATCAACAAGACCTATAATTTGCGGTAACCCATCATTTCAGTATCCTAAGGATAAACAGCACTACCTCATTTTTTTCTAATTTTACACGTGAAGTGACTAGAGTTAAGAAACTGCTATTTTAAGGGGACTTAGCCCTCTTAAAACGTTTTTTTTTTCTTGTTTTTTTTCTTTTAATTATAATTCTTATTCATATTTGGAAGTATTATAATTAAATTTACTAAAAGTTCACGTAGTGCTCTAAATTTTCATAAGTTAAACTTTTTTTAAAAAAATTCTGAAATTTTCAAATTCAAACTCTTTTTTTTTTTTTTTTTTTTTTTATTATTTTTCAATATTTTTTTCTTGAATTTTCTTTATGTAAAAATGTTCCTAGTAATATACTCTAAGCTTTTAGGCATCGGATTTTGACTAAGAAAAACAGTTTTGGAAAAAACAATAAAAACTGCACCTATAGGTTAAAAATAATAATAATAATAATAGGAAAAAAGGATATTTTTCAACATTTAAATTTGTAAAAAAAAAAAAAAATTATTCAAAAATCCATGCCTAGTTTTGTAAAATAGATATTTACAATGACATAAAAATATCAAGTTACCTTATCTATATTTGTTGGAGTTTTAAGCATTTTGACTAAGATGGGAATTCCGAAAGACACGAACTGAGAAAAATGCTTTCAAAACATTGAAAGTTCTATAGCAGCTATGATGAATTCTTCATAAGAAAAAAACATAATTTTTATGCAAAATCGGATCAGTTCAAAAATTTGCCAGAATAAAAAGGAAGTTTCAAAGTTTATGAACACGTAAAAAATAGAAAATCGATATATTTATAATTTGTTTGTCAAAACAAAAGGCACTAAATCATCTTAAAACTAATGCAACACTTTGTGCTTCTACCATGTTGTAAAACCTCCAAGAAAGAGCACGAAATACACATAATATCCTAATCACAACCTTAAAATCGTAAATAGGGTTCTATGGGGTTAATTTTCTTAAGGGGATATGGTACTCAAAAAATGAGAAAAATGTAAATTTTTATCCCATAATGTGGGGAATATTTTTCTAAATAGCTGTGCAAATATTTATACTTGTACCTTTGATAGATAAAAAAATTATATTGTATTTTCTAAACACTCTCACACTATCAAAGCTTAAAACGAAATCTTTAACACTGTTTTTCTCAGTTCGTTACTTTTTAATTTGAGTGTTGTTTAAATCCTTAAGGCTTTTTTCTAAATTTAGTTAGGGTTGGGAAATTTTTATAGTACATTTATATACATCTGATAAACAAAAGTTCGTATGGAATAAGGTGTGCTACGTTTAGTTTTTTTTTTTTTAACTAAAAATTTAAAATAAAACGTTGTTTTCTGCTGATTTTAGTGTAAAAACCCACAAAACCTTTTCCATAGCTTGCATCTTCATATCCATACTAACTATTGTTAACAATTATAATACGAATATATTGTAAAAATTTCATGTACAAATACATAAAATTTTGAAGAGAGTAGCATTTCGAAAAAAGTTTGAAAAAATTTAAATAAATTCAATTAATCAAAAATTATTTATTCAAAATATTTTTGTAGATTAAATTACGTTTATTTACCATCCACACAATGTAAAATTACTATAGTTTAAATCTTAGAAGGTGCAATTTCAGAAAATAATGTTTTGGGTACCACGCTCCCTTTAAAACAAATAAATAGTTTTCAATGAACTGAAACTTTGCCAAAGCCGCGATTTCTCGCCAAATACGCTTCTGCCATTCACCTGGTCCCAGAAATAGTCCTTCGAAACCTATTTGAGAATAGATTGGATATTCTGTAAAACTATTCGACATGGGGGACACCTGCAGAGAAAAGAACTTTATCTTCCCGATTTCGACCTAATCCAAGCACGGACTCTGCTTTTCTGTTTCGTAAGGTGGAGATACAAGAATAGTTTAACAGAGAAACTGTCATTCTCTCTCCTTCCGAAACATATCGACATGTTTAAAAGGGGCTTTCTCCCCCAGGCAGAAGAATATCGTCTCTGTTTGTAATAAATATTTTGGTAAAGATGGAAGATACCCATGCTAATTGTTTAATACTAGACAATTATTTAAATTATAGAATTAATGGCTTGATTAAAAGCGTATAAATATTACGACATTTTTATGAAATATTAATATTCAAAAGAACTATTTAGATATTAATATTCAAAAGAACTATTTAGATATTAATATTCAAAAGAACTATTTAGATATTAATATTCAAAAGAACTATTTAGATATTAATATTCAAAAGAACTATTTAGATATTAATATTCAATTTACTATTAAAATATGTTCCATGCTAATTGTTTAATACTAGACAATTATTTAAAATATAGAATTAATGGCTTGATTAAAAGCGTATAAATATTACGACATTTTTATGAAATATTAATATTCAAAAGAACTATTTAGATATTAATATTCAAAAGAACTATTTAGATATTAATATTCAAAAGAACTATTTAGATATTAATATTCAAAAGAACTATTTAGATATTAATATTCAAAAGAACTATTTAGATATTAATATTCAAAAGAACTATTTAGATATTAATATTCAATTTACTATTAAAATATGTTCCATGCTAATTGTTTAATACTAGACAATTGTTTAAATTATAGAATTAATTGCTTAAAATTATTAAGGCATTGCGTATATATATATATTGCGTATAAATATTAAGGCATAACTATGAAATGTTATTATTCAAAAGAACTATTTAGATAATAATATTCAATTTACTCTTAAAATATGTTCCATGATAATTGTTTAATAATAGACATTTATTTAAATAATGCCATGAACTATTAAATTAGAAGCATGTAAATATTAAGACATTACTATGAAATAGTATTATTCAAAAGAACTATTTAAATATTAGTATTCAATTTATTATTAAAATATTACCCATTCTAATTGTTTAATACTAGACATTTATTTAAATAATGCCTTGAACTGTTAAATTAGAAGCATGTAAATTTTAAGACATTACTTTGAAATATTACTATCCAAAAGAGCTATTTAGATATTAATATTCAATTTACTATTAAAATATTACCCATTCTAATTGTTTAATACTAGACATTTATTTAAATAATGCCATGAACTGTTAAATTAGAAGCATGTAAATTTTAAGACATTACTTTGAAATATTACTATCCAAAAGAGCTATTTAGATATTAATATTCGATTTACTATTAAATTATTACCCATTCTAATTGTTTAATACTAGACATTTATTTAAGTAATAGAATTAACTGTTTCATTAGAAGCATATAAATATTAAGACATTACTAAATAAAAATATACAATGAATTATTACTGTACAAAAAACTATTTAGATATTAATATTTGATTTATTATTAAACTATTACTCTACTTAAATTACTATTTAAAATTTGCACAAACTTCAAATATTAAAAACTAGCTGAATTTTACCAAGTGCAATATTTTACAAAATTTTAAAAATTGGAAATTTCAGTGCAAGTTTGGGTTACTTAAAATTTATGTAAATGGAATTTATTTTATTTCATGTTCAAGGTCTTAATTAGAAATTCTGAGGGGTCAGACGTCTTCATATTCGAAAAACAGTCGTGAACAACGAAATGTAGTTTCTTGATGGAAAATTTAAAAGAATGGAAATTTCAAAGCGACGGTGGGAAATTAAAATATTGTCTAATAAAAAAAAATTCTATTCCATAATCAGGATCTTAAAACCGTTTCAGATTGGAAAATTTGTCGATCAAAGAATTCGAGACAATTTAATATCCTTGCTTTGCTACGAAATTTCCCATGTGCATTTTAGCAATCAAAAGACATTCCCGTTTGACTCCCTTTCCTCCCCTGAAAGGTGGTTTATCAAAATTAAGAATAGCTTTATTTTTCTAAACTTTCTCTTGTTTTCATTTGTACCAAATTTTAGAGTTTTGATTGTATTGTAAATGAGACATTGAGATATCTCTCCTTTGGAAACTTTCAACCCCTTTCCGATCCCTTAAAATTTCAAGGTTTTAAGAAAGATTACAAGTAAAATTACAATAAAATTACAAGGGTTAAGAATCCCTTAAAATTACAAGGTTTTAATACATAGGACGTTGGACAATTTTTTTTTTAGTTCTTATGCCAGCGTGTCAAATTTTTGTGAGAATTATAAGAGCAAAAAATGTAATGTATTTGCAGTAACAAAAAGTAAAAAAATAAAATATCTATTTAATTAATTGAATTTTAATTCACTAATTAAGGCCTAATTGCAACGATGATAAAATAATACATAATTAATTTTGAAACAAATTTCTTACTGGAAATTAAAGACAAGGTATTGATACATGGGCCCAAGCAAAATATAATGCATAACTTAAATAATTTTTAAATTTTAACATTTAACATGAAAAATACTAGAAAAAATATTAAAAAAATCCAAAAATAAAAATATTCTAAAATACATAAAAAAAATTCTATTTTTTACCAAAATATTTGTTAACAGGTAGAGCCCGTGCTCTGAAATGTTATCTAAATAATACAGTTTAAATTTTAAAAATCAGTTAGTTAACTCTTAAGATATCACCGTTGGAGTACATTCACTCAACAATGAAAAGCAGTTCTCCAGAAATTGAGTTCAAAGTTTTCGACATTTTCTTTTTTCCAATATGTTTTAAACGTCGACCTTTACGAAATTGCATGTAATTAAAAAAGTATTTTAACTCTAAGAAAGTTATTGGCATCATTTCAAAGATAATGAATTGGAGACCATTTTAAAATAAAACACAAAAATGCCTGTGTGGGTCAATTTTTGCGATTCCCAACGTATATGTATACTTTAAGAGAGAATGGAACAGCTTATATTTGCTGCACATATCCTTGTGGACATTTTTTCCAAATTAAGGTATCCGACTGCTTTAAAATCGCCATTTTTAGTGAAATCAACGATTTTTTTTTTTGTGGTCTAATTTGATAGTCTGTTTTATTACCTTTCTAAATCAGTAACGTTTTTTATTCGACGTTCATTATAAATGAAGTTACATCCGTTTTAATTAAAAATGATAAGCCCAATGTGAAACCAGAAGTGGCATTTTGAAACCGGAAGTTAAACGTTATTATTGATTTTTTAATATATTTTGCTTTTAATATTCGGTTTAAAAAATTTTAATTCACAAAATAATGTTAATGAAAGGTTAATTGGCATTTTATTTATTTATTTATTTATTTATTTATTTATTTATTTATTTATTTATTTATTTATTTATTTTGTTATTTATTTATTTATTTATTTATTTATTTATTTATTTATTTATTTATTTATTTATTTATTTATTTATTTATTTATTTATTTATTTATTTATTTATTTATTTATTTATTTATTTATTTATTTACTTTTTATCTTTATTTGTCTTTGTTTTTATTCGACCGGAATCATTCCAATAGATATTGTTGCACAAATTGTCTGTATATATTGTAAATAGTGACGTATTATTTTAAAATTCTATTGTAATTTATTTTTATCTTATTTTATTTATTAATAGCGATTATACAGGTTAGAAAAAGGTGGCAACACCTAAAGCAATCGAGAAGTTTCGAGATATTTCTTTTCCGATGAATTGGCTGGAAATTTCGCGAATGTCTCACGCGCTGGTATATAAAAGACTGGAGAACGGGAAAGTTTTCAGATTGTCTTCGGACTACGTTGAAAGCTGATCGCTTTGTTTACCTATTGGAGTGAGCTTGTATAATCGCTGAATTCGAAGCTATTTTTGTTGAAGCTTGTGTTGAAGCTTGAGAGTAATTAAACTATTGCCTGTGAATAAATTTTGTGAGTTTTCTGAAGAGAGAATAAATACTTTTAAACCGTGAAAACTGTGCCATCATTGCCTCAGTGGAAAAATTCATAACAATATTTTTTGAACTCAAAGCACTTCACTTAGGCATTTGTTTTGCAATAATTTTGTTTAATTCTGGATATTCTGGATTAATATCCTTTTTTTTTTTAATTAGAGATATCTGTAAGTCAAGAGATTCTCGATAGTTTTGATAAAATTGACAAAATGAGTATTTGTGGACTCAAAACAACACTCCTTGCCATTGAGCAAACTATTTAAAAAAAAAGTAGAAGAAGAAGAAGGGTTGTCAAGAAGCATTATCTATGGTTATGGAATGGATATTAATTAATAAATGAATTATATATTTACAAACAAATGTTAACTTTAAATGTGTTTTTTTCTAGGAATTGAAATTTTCGACAGCAATGTCCACTTTAACAGTAATATCTCATAACGATCAAAAGATATTCTTATGAAATTTTTAATAGAGGTTTGACAGAGTATTATTTATGTTGTAAGCTATCAATTTGGGATCTATGTGTTGGTTTAGTAAATTTATAAAGTTTTTGCTTACATTTGAATGGTTGGTTTATGAAAAATTCCAAGTTCAAAAACTCACGAAAGCATATATCAATACAATTATACTTTTTTAGAAAAATATTAGATTTTTCTTCAGAGCTGTTGGCGTAACATGTTATTTTCGAGAAATTTTGCTCCAGATTTTTCTTTATTTTGAAAAATAAAATTTTAAAAGACTAATTTTGTATTATTTACATAGTTTTACAGTATGATCTTTCCAAAAATATTACTCAAAGAAATATTATAGGTATTTTTTAAAAAAAAAAAGAAAAAATTTCCGAAGCCAGTCAGATACCATAAATAGTTGTGACTATACATGAAGAGAAAGAATTCGGGATGAAAGAGAGTTTTGGATATTATATATAGAGATAACTTGAATATTGCACAATGAAGTAATATTTTGACACTGGATGTATTTTTATGGTACTTTCCCACGTTCGGAGTACTTTTTTAAAAAAACTTTATGTACGAATATTTTAAGTGCCTTTTTATATTTAGTACTATCTAAATACCCTTGCTTCTCAACGAAATTTTAACATGTGCAATATTTTAGCTAGCTGTGAGGCCTCGTGTTGTGGAAATCTGTCATTCGTATATAAAACCCAGTTTTTGGCACTTCGCTCGCAGGAAGGTTCATCGCTACGCAAAATCGAGCTCACTTCGTTCGTTGAAAAGTTCATGGACACGTAAACACAGGCTTATTTCACTCGTTAAAAGGTTCATTTCTTCGCTCTCTGAAAGGTTCATTGCTGCGTAAGAATAGGCTCGATTCGCTCTGTGAAAGGTTCATTGCTGAGTGAGTATAAAGCTCACTTCACTCACTAAAATCTAATACTTACGTACTTAATATTGGAAGCCTCTCCCTTGTCAAGAAAAACAAAATTCCCCGTTAATACAATAATACAACACCCCTTTAAGATTATTTTAACACGTGTTTGTGGAAAGCAAAATTAGAGACTAAAACTACTTATGTTGAAACTTTCAGAGATCTAGGCCTATTCGAAGTCGCTTTTTGTAAAAAAATTAATTGAAAAACCAATTAAAATTTTAACATTCTTTTTATCAGTCCAATTAGAAGGGCAAAACTACTTGTGTTGAAAATTTCAGAAATGTAGCCCAATCACAAATCGCTTTGTAAAATATTTGTTAATTAATTAATAATAAAAAAAATTTAAATTCCGTTTTTTAAAAATCCAATCAGAAGGCCACAACTATATATGTTGAAAATTTCAAAGTTGTAGCCGTATTTGAAATTGTTTTGTAATATATATATTAATTCATTAAAAAAATTAATTAATAACAAACTAACAAAAATTAAAAATTCTGTTTTTCTAAAGTCCAATTAGAAGGACAAAACTACTTATGTTCAAAATTTTAGAGCTGTAGCCCTATTAGAAATCGTTTTGTAAAATATTAATTAATTAATTAATTAATTAATTAATTAATTCTAAAAATTAATTAAAACGAAACTAAATAAAAATTTAAAATTCTGTTTTTCAACAGTCCAATTAAAAGGCTAAAACTACTTATGTTGAAAATTTCAGAGCTGTAACACAAATAGTAGTCGTTTTGTAAAATGTTTATTAATTAATTAAAAAAATTAATTAAAAAAGAATAAAATAAAAATTGAAAATTCTGTTTTTTAAAATTCTAATTAAAAGCGAAAACTACCTATGTTGAAAATTTCAGAGCTGTAGCCCTATTAGTAGTCGTTTTGTAAAATGTTTATTAATTAATTAAAAAAATTAATTAAAAAAGAATAAAATAAAAATTGAAAATTCTGTTTTTTAAAATTCTAATTAAAAGCGAAAACTACTTATGTTGAAAATTTCAGAGCTGTAACACAAATAGTAGTCGTTTTATAAAATGATTATTAATTAATTAAAAAAATTAATTAAAAAAGAACAAAATAAAAATTTAAAATTCTGTTTTTTAAAAGCCTAATTAAAAGGTCAAAACTACTTATGTTGAAAATTTCAGAGCTGTAGCCCTATTAGTAATCGTTTTATAAAATGTTTATTAATTAATTAAAAAGAAACAAAATAAAAATTTAAAATTCTATTTTTTAAAAGTCCGATTAAAAGGCCAAAACTACTTATGTTGAAAATTTCAGAGTTGTAGCCCTATTAGATATCGTTTTGTAACATATTTATTAACTAAAAAAATTAATTAAAAAAGAACTAATTAAAATTTTAAAATTCTGTTCATGATGCATAAAATTAGAAGGTCAAAACTACGTATGCTGAAAATTTCAGAGCTCTACTCCAATTTTAAGTAGGTTTCTATAGATCCACAGAGACACAGACACACAGCTTGTTTTATTATTATAGACTACTATAGATTAGTAATACAGTGAAAAAAAATCAAATTTATTATTATTATTTTTCAAAAATTGCAATTTCGCCTGAAATTTTGATGAAATATTTCAAAAACTTAAAATAAGATAAATAAAAAAACTATTAAGTTTTTTAGGAAATAAATTGTATATACATAAACTATATGCTTTTATCTAGGGCATATACTACATTAAGAAAAATATATTCATTAAATTTTTTTTATGGATAGTCGAAAAATAAGTTCATGATTTTTTAGCAATTTCACAAGTGTTTTTATTCAAACTAAAGGTGGTATTTCATAAAATAGCCATCCAATCTCAATTTCTATGGCAGATGCACTAGAAAACAATCCACAAGAGAAATACAAAAAATTTTATAATGATTAATGAATAATTTTTTGAGTTATGACATTTCAAATTAGCAATTATTTGTGTGAAAATCAATTCCGAGAAAAATGCATTTAAACTTTAAAACACTCAATTTCTATATAAACCATATTACTTACACACTTAAAATGCACCTTCTTCTTTTTCAATTTTTTTTATTTATTAAAAAGGAGAAAATATTAATATTTAGAAGGAAATCACTTTTTAACCGGCAACTTTTGTTTTTGATACGCTATTTCCGATCATTTCCGGTTATAATTTACAGTTTTAGATCAGTTTCAAAGTGTCACAACTTTTGTTCAAATCAAAGCAGAGATAAAAAGTAGGCAGTTTTAGAAACTTAGAGATTTGGGCTTAAATATTCACGAATAATATTTTTTTGTCAAATTTCATCAAAATCGACCTTTTCAATGTAGGCAAGTACGGAAAATAAGGACATTGATTTTCCTAAAGAGCACACAAAATATGACCTTTATTTAAGACGAATGCCGTCTTAGTACATTCCTAATCAGAGACAACAACTAGCATCGGATTTTAATAATTAACTATATTGATTTAAATCAAAGTATTGTTGTTTCTTCTAATCAATTTAAGTATTCATGTATTTTTTCTGAGCAAAGAATTGCTTGTATAAAATTCCAAGCCTCTTCCGTAGACGTTCGTCCGAGAATTAAATTTTAAGACGTAAGCCGCTATTTTCATTCACATGCCTTCAAGATACATCGTGTATTTTATTTTCTTGAAGAAAACAATTAAATAATAATTTATTTCCTTTGTCTGTTCTTATGTTGAAATCATTAAACATTAATTTTTCTTATCCTTAATTTAAATGTTATGTAAACAAATAAATGATTTTTCTTCAATGTGAAGTGGAAAAAAAGCAATTCATCGTTCGCAAGTAACAATTGCTTTCAATTTTACTATGAATAATTTGTTATACGTGGTTGTTTATTACTTTCAAATACCCCTATGTTAACATAAGTAAATGAAAGTACTGGAATCATCATCAAATATATATATATATATATATAAACAGTTACCAAATCCCGTACAGGTTGGAGCGATTTGAGAGAAACTTGCAAAACTGGTATCCGCTGCTGCGTTTCAAGCCATGTTGTTTCAGATCAAGTGACGTCACATTCAGTTTGAGCCGTATGAATCGCTTTCTTGCCAAAGCCTAACAGGGCAACTTTGATTGCAATTTTTTTTTTTTTTTTTTTTTTTTTTTTTAAAGCCCATTGAGCAGACAATTTTTTTGTGTTAATGGCCTTTTCGAAACATTTAGAATTGAATAAAAAAAAATAATGAAAAATGATGGAATTGTCCATTATTAAGTTCAATATTATTTTCTTTTTAGCAATGTACAAAATTATGCATGCATATTAGAGCTTTTAAATATTATCAAATATTTTATTCCGATCCATATCTTGTAGTCATTTAAAATAATATCAAAATTAAAAGGTGAGTACAAATATTACAAAGTGTCATTTAGCTTGTCAAGAAATGTACTCAAGAACCATTCAGTTATTACATCTCCCCTACAAGTGGGTGGGTGACTTTTAAAAACTTTCTTCCCAAAACATATTAACATAATTCCGAATGTTTACTTCAAGCTGGGATCACGTAAATCTCGAAATTTCCATACATATAATTTTACGATTTCGAAGAGCCAGACTCAATCGATTTCAGTGGGAAATAGAATAAGAATATCAATTGGAAAAAACCACATGCTCACATTCGATGAAGAAAGTATCTCTAGGAATCGTAATCGAATTTGGAAAAATGCCAGATGCATAGGAAATTTGAACCTTTCCTGGCTAAGGGATCAAACAGGTAAGGCTTGGGAAAAGCCCCTTCTGTCAACTACATGCCACGATGCATTACTATCACAAACATACCAGACCTACAGGCAGACACGGCGACCTTCAAGGATTTCGTCATGGCGGTAAACTCACTACATATTTTTAGGCTTAACTACATGTTATTAGGTTTACGTACATGCTCTTAAGCTTAACTGTATTTTCTAAGGCTTAACTACATGTTCTTAGGCTTAATTACATGTTCATAGGCTTAACTACATGTTGTTAGACTTTACTACATGTTCATAGGCTTAACTACATGTTGTTAGACTTTTACTACATGTTCTTAGGCTTAACTACATGTGGTTGTTAGGCTTAACTACCTGTTGTTGTTAGGCTTAACTACATGTTGTTGTTAGGCTTAACTACATGTTGTTGTTAGGCTTAACTACATGTTGTTCTTAGGCTTAACCACATGTTCTTAGATTTAACTACATGTATTTAGGCTTAACCACATGATCATAAACATGTGCTATTTCTTCCACGTTATTTTAAATTAAAAATTATCGCTTTTGTGGTGAAAAAAGTGCGATGACAATTGTACAAATGAGAGAAAAAATTCTGTACAAGGAAGACAGAAATGATTATTTACGAGCAGAAGAGTATCATTACGTTTCTTTCTCGCTGCCTCACATCAGAAAAAAAAGAAATTTTTCTTAGAAATTTTACTTTAACTCATCAAAAAATTTATTCCACACAACCTCTAGGATTTTAAATACATCTCTGAAATTAGCTACAGTCAAACCCCGTTAACGCGAAGTCGATTAACAGAAATTTTTCCCTTTAACCGAATTTCGAACAAAATGACGTTTAAATCCAAAACAAACAACAAAAACCGACAGTAATAGGGTATATGAGCACCCCTCACCTGCATACAAAGTGTACAACGTGTGATCATGCTTGTTACGAGGTGATCAACCACTGCAGAGTTATATAATAACCATTCCTCCTGTAGAGCAGTTTCTAAATCTCTGAGAGTTTGCTGGAGGTGGCAAAAGTCTACATACAGCACGGCCGAGGGCCTCCCAGAGATTTTCAATTGAATTAAGATCCGTAGAGATAGCCGGCCTTTTCATACACGCAATCCCCTCACCCTCCAGAAAATCGTCAACGATGGCAGCTCTATGGGGACGCGCATTATCATCCATTAAAATGAAAGAAAGACCAACTGCTGGAGCGTACATTTTCACAAATTGGGTCTAAAAACTTCATTCCGATACCGTACAGCCGTCACAGAACCTCGCATGAAGATGTGCAGGTTGATGCGATATCCCAATGAAATCCCTGCCCAGACCATGATGCTTCCACCGCGGAAACAGTGATGTTTGGTGATGTTCTGGGGACAATTGGGTGTGCTTTGTTCCCTCCAGAACCTTACATGCTTGTCATCGGGTCGCACGCCAAATCTGGACTCATCTGTGAACATAACATTGCGTGTAAGGATTTCGTGTACAACGAATAAATTACCGTTAAGGTTAAGCTTCATAGTACTGAAAACTACTTTTAATTCGCGTTAAACGGGATTTCGTGTTAAGCGATTTCGCGTTATCGAGGTTTGACTGTATTATGAAACATTATTGGGGAAAATTACCAATGGGCATTGTTACTGAAACGGACCTTATAGCTGATTCATTCATTTCCAATCGCTGGAATGCTACCTGGTAAGTTGATTGAATAGTTAACTGGAAGGCTAGCTTTCCGTTTGCGCAATGACAACAACTGGAATAATCCAGTTAATGAGCATGCATTGCTCCTCCAGTTGGTGGTCACTGGGCAGCATGGATGATGTAAGTTGATGCGCTAGCATATAAAAAATGTAAGATCTGCTGGAGCAACCAGCGACAACATGGCAGTGATAAACTTGCATTTCCAGTGACCTGCATGAAGTGTTTACATAGTGCTTGTTACTGGCATCTAATGACTGGTGACCTCAATTTACATGCCGGCCTGTATAGGATGTCTTTTAAAGAGGTTTCAGTCAAATGCTCCTCGAAATTTCTGATGGAAGATTTTTTTTATTGGTGGAATAATAAAATTTATTTTTGAAAGTGTATTGGGATTGGTTAGAAGCCTTGGCAGATGAAATAACACCACTAATTAACTAAACTCAAAACATGTCGTACATGAATTCCTTTGAAATTGAAATAAACAGTTACTTTAAGTTAATACACTTTATGCATGAAGATATCACAGCTTTTCGAAATAACTGACACTAAGACACCGCGGGATTTTGATTGGTTATTTAAATTTGAAAATACGCATTTATTTTTCAAGTTAGTGTTATAGCGATAGGTCTTAACTTATGACTGAGGATTATGGTGACAAAAACACTCGAAATGGAATATTTCATAAACTGCATATACTTACCTACACAATATGCGTTGTAAAAAAACACAGCGTGCTAAAATTAAAGAAATGGAATCGTTTATAAGAGATCTGTATTATTTCAAAAAATGGTAAAACTGAAGTCTACCTCGGAATTATTTATATTTTCAATACCGGAAGAATTTGAAACGTCTCTTATTTTCTTAGAAAAATGTTTATTCATGGGTTTACATCAGATTTAAAATATTGCCTCGATGAAAAAGCAACACATTCCTGCTTAAAGATTTTGCAATTGCCAACATACTTTTCTAAATTTCCATAAAAGAACATTTCTGTTCATTCATTTATTCTATTTTTGTTGCCATTCAAATATTTTATCATCCGATATTTCAGCAATCTTAACTTATATCTCAAGGCATAGAATTTCATTAGCTGGTCCATGTTAAAAGTTAAGATATTTAATCAAAAAATTAGAAAATTCCCAAGAGTTTTTAGATTAATTGCCTCCTCTTTATGCTTAATTAGTTTACGATTTAATCTAATCAATGCGGTTTCAATTTTATCTATATCAAGAAAAAATATAACGTGAAGGCAAAAATTAATCTGAAGTTGAAGAAAAGGACAAAAAACGGCTCCGAATTGCCTTAATCTTTGGGCAAACATTTAAGCGAAAAATCTCCCAAAGCAAGTTTCAAATATGAAACTTTGAATATGAGAGTAATAATTAGTTTAAATACCCTTAAAAAATAAAGCAAAAACTGAATTTAAATATTTTTAAAAGAATCAAACTCCGGTGCTTGTTGGCTCACCTTTACAGTTAATTGGTATTATTTGGGAAAAGTATAAAATAAAAGGAAATCCACACATTAGGGAAAATGCTTCAACTATAAATACCCCATATTGAGATAATTATCTGAGTAAATTATATACACGATGTTTAGCTACAAATCTGTTATGAAGAGTGTACAATTATGTTACAGAATTCGACTTAGCTGAATTGTTATAAAACATTCTTTAAACAAGCTTATAAGCAGACAAGATTTATTGTTTAAGATCATAATTTTTTTTATAAATTGAAAATATGTTCTTTTAAATATAGAATATAGTGCTAGTTCGTTGCATATAAATTAAGATTTTAATATGTATGCTTCTTCGTGAGTTAAAAGCACTCTACTGAACATGGGAGCCACCAGAAAGTTACAAAGGGGTGCAATTAACCATAAGCATTAAGCGAAATTTGTTTCCCTCCCCCCCCCCCCACATTCCTCCACGGAACACCCTGATTTCAAAAAAGTGGTGTAGAAAAAATGTATATGTGTAAGTTTGTACGTGGTCAGCATAACTCCAGAACAAATTGACCTACGATGTTCAAATTTGGTGAACAGGTTAGTGTTGACCATAGGACCTACCATTAAGGTTTTCGTCAAAATCGCGGATGTGCACAAGGTTGAAATCATGAAAAGATAATGATTTTTTCAGCAATTGCTAAAAAACGGTTCTAACGATTTTGATTAAAATCTCTGTGCTAATGCCTCTTAAGGTGTTCTAATCGTCCTCAACTCTGAAATTCGCATAGAACTGCGATAACAGCGTAAAAAGTGGAAAAAAAAGTCCTTTAACACAGAGTTCTATGTCCTTGAGAATCGCCTATCAACGATTGATTTTACTTTAATTAACGCACAAGTGACGACAATGTAATATTTATCGAACATCATTGCTAATTTCGCCAATTTGGTGGGGGGATATTTATTTTTTTTGCCGATGCAAAAAATTTTGCCAGAAATATCGCCAAACAAGCCATTTTTATTTAAATGAGTGAAAATATGAAAACGATAAACAACATCAATAATGTAAAGACCAATATTATGGTGTAATTGAAAGTTGTGTGATGTTCCACACCCCTATTTTGAAAATAGTGTGGAGGAAAGTGGCATGATTCACTGGAAATGGAAATATGATATAGATTTTTAAATATTCGATGTTTAAAAAATTTATTTCATAAATATTAATGGGAAATTCTTTAAGATATTCAATTAATCTCAATATATAATCAGATATTCAATTTTAAAAATCGATAAAAAAATATCGTCGTATCGATATATCGCTGACCTCTAACCTATATACAATGACGGATCTCAGTAATACTGGTTCAAGAAGCAAGTAGTTTAAATAAAAAATAACAATATGATAAGTTTAAAAGTACACAATTTATTTAGTAAGGATACATAATTTATATTTCTACAATCGTTTGATGCATACTTAACTTCTTTTGTTTTTTACTGTTTTAGAAGCTAACCTCCCCTTGCAACATTAATTGCATAATAAAAAAAGACAAGTACGTCACAAATAAACCGAAAAAAAGAAAAACCTTTTGTACTTTTCAACTAAACATCAAACTCTCTATATCTATTGTCTTTCTCTTCGTATTCTATATCATCGCCAAAATCCTCGATTGTCGCCAAGCTTCGAATACTTTTAGAGACTCTAATATTGGACGTAGAACTTTCATCGTTGTCTGATGTTTCTCGATCTTCATATTGATAATCGTAATCTTCATCGTCGCTGCTTTCGTCAAACGATTCTTCACCAATCTCCTTTAAGGAAATCTCTTCTTCGCTAGAATCCCTAAAAGTGAATGGGGTAAATATGTTTTTTACTATCTCGATAAAATTGTTAACCTTCTAATGCATGAAATTTCCAACTGTGACTGAAAAATTAATAAAAATGGTTTGTAATTGTTGAAATGATTACCTATTTGAAAAAGCTTGGAAATATTTGTCCTTTTTTAATAAAGCCGAACAGTATACGTAAAGATATCAATAACATGCAGCAACTTCACAATGTCGTATTTATTTTCAAACTACCGTTATGGACCAAAAATTACTAAATTAATCAATAATGATTAAATGTTTTTCTTTCGAAGTTTCTAGGACTTTGATCATAGATTTATTATTATCAATAGACTGCGCGTTTCCACTTCAATCATACAACGAGAATGAAACCAAATTGAATCGCAAAATTCGTCTATCAGTCACGTGGTTTTTAATTTGGCTACGTCGTGAAATTAATCCTTTATCCAATAATCTTATTATCCTTTATCGCCTGAGTGAGGAGAAACCCGCCAAATCTACAACCCTGCTCCCAAAAAGTCCCTACTCATGTGATTCATTTTGGTTTCATTCTCGTTGTATGATTGAAGTGGGAACGCGCAGTCTATTGATAATAATAAGTCTATGACTTTGATGCACCGGGCCTTTAAAACAGTTCCTGCTCTTTGTCATAAATATATATATATATATATATATATATATATATATATATATATATATATATATATATATATATATATATATATATATATATATATATATATATATATATATATTGCAGTACAGAAGATACAAGATTTTTTAATAAAAAGGTGCACTTAAATTAGAAGCATTGTGGCAGTCACTGTCACTAACTACTTGCACGTGTTTTTATTGTATACTGGTCAGCAAAATTAAAGGATAACCAGTTTATCCTTTAAAACTTCTCAGTAGAAGTCATAAACACATGAAATTCACATCAAAGAGACTTCTTTATGCATCATAACGATAAGTAAAACAACTCAATAGCAAATTGAAATGCGAAGTGAGAAGTGGGGGTATATTCAAAAGAATGAAGCACCATTAGTGTACAGTTGTGTACAGATGCATCCACATTAAAAATCACGCAACTCAAGGAGGTGACCTTTAGTGCGAGAAATGATCTCTCCTGTAATCAGTGTACAGTGTATTCTCATACTTAACATGAGTTTCATGGTGAATTCTAGAGGGTAAATTGTTCTCTCACCTTTTGAATTGTTTGCAAGTTATGGAAAGTTCACAATACACATATTTCAAATCACAGCTCTAATCCAAATTCCATGAAGCATATGTGGACGCCTCTACCATTGTGGAAAGGTTTAATGTATTGGGAACTTTCCATCACTTGCAAACAGTTCAAAAGATGGGACGAGCAATTTAGCCTCTACAATTCCTCAAGAAACTCATGTTAAGCATGAGAATACAGTGCCTAGTAAACCCTGATGACAAGGGAGATCATATGTCACACTAAAGGTCAACTCCTTAAATTACGTGATTTTTAATGTCGATGCATAAAGATGTCTCTTTGACGTGAGTTTCATGTGTTTATGCTGCTCCACTAAGAAGTTATTATTGAAAAATTGGTTATCCTTTAATTTTGCTGACCAGTGTATATCAGTTTTAGGTACTAGAATTGTGCAAACTATACATAATGATGGAAATATCTCCCTCTTAAAGTTAACAACAACTTTGAAAGTCGAAAAAATGTATTAAAATAACATATCTTTAAGTTGGCAAGTACTGAACGTGTTGGCAAGTTCTGTACGTGTTTTTATTGTAGTATATCAGTTTCAGATATCAGAATCATACAAACTACATAATGCTTGAAATATCCTGAAATATCCCCCTCTTAAAGTTGACAACAACTTTCAAAAGTTGAAAAGTTGTATTAAAAGAAAATATTTTCAAGTTGGCAAGTGCTGTACGCGTTTCTGCTGTTGTACATAAGTTACAGATACCAGAATTATGCAAGCAATATAATAACTAAGATCTCCCTCTCTTAAAGTTAACACTAACTTTCAAAGTTTACGAATTGTAGTACAATAAAATCTCGTCAAGTTGGAAAGTTTGGTGACATGTACCGAATATTCAAATTGTGTCTGCATTCGGGTTCGGATATTTTCATCTAATGATTTCAACAAGTGCATCGAAAAATGAGATACTGTCTGCCTGTACGGAAAATATTTCCCGCCATCAAGTCTAGTTGATTCCGGTCGCTATAGAAACAAGACTCGTCGAATTAGAATAGGGGTGTGCATGTAGGAAGTTGACTTCCAAAGCCTATCAAGAGAAGATGTCTTTTTCCAGAAACCTCCCATGGAGAATGGAGCTTATCTTGTTACCACGGCAACGGACCACGCTGACGAGGAGTGCTTTTGTCATAGACAGACAGTATTATGGAAATATTATTCGAATTTTATAGCATTTTTTGTTGAATCTGTCAAATTCTAATAATCTCATCTACATATTCAAAGTGATATATGATACACGTCCTATAACATCCATGGTTTAGGTTTAAGGGGAGTTTCATATTGACTTCCAGCCGCCATTTCTACATCTTCTGGCTGAATTTTAATACCTTGACGAGACGTTTCATTGACACATTGAACATAGATTTTTTTTTTTTTTTTGCGAATTTCTATCTCCGATAGACAGACCTTAATAGCATTTGCATACATATGTCTCCATATTTAAATAGAGTAATCATTTGAAAATGCACGATTGTGTCAAGCTTTATTCATCGAAATCCTTAAATGCTCCAGTATTGAGATGATTTGAGATATTTTTGTAAAGAAAATTTAAAAAAAAAAAGTAATATTTTAAAAACTCTTTGAGAAAAATCTCAAAGTCTTATATGGTATATTAGATTGTATTTGTTTGAAAAAATTAATACAGTAGAACCTCGATTAACCGACTTAATTCGGACCGAAGATAAGTCGGATAAGCGAAAATGCCGGATAATAGAGAGTTGTAAAAAATAATAAAAAGTAAATTATTTTCATTTATTGAATGCAGGGCTTTCAATGTTTTTTTTTTATGACATAATTGTTGGAAATGAGTTTTTGCTGTCGTAATCTTGATAATCATTGTTTCGCGATTCTATCCCGAAGTCTTTTTAAAAGCAATAGCTCAGTTTGATCTGCATAGGATTATTGCTCTAACCATGTCAGTCCTTTTGAAAAACGGTCAAAAGCCTCACCATTACTTATGCAAATTTAGTGTAAAGGAAAATATTCCGGTTTTAAAAAGAGCAAATGATTTATAACTCATTTGGGAGATTTTTGATGTCGACTAAAGGATGGTCGGTTAACAGAGAATTCCGGATGAAAGAGGGACGGTTAATCGAGGTTCTACTGCACAGAACATCTTACTTCTCTTCGCTGAAATCAGACACGTCCCCATATTCAACTGGCTTCATGCACAGGCTGCACAAGTTGCCTAGATCTTCAAAACAAGCCTTACAGTAAACACCTAAAAGAGTTAAGACATTTGAAGAGAAATATAATCTCTCTATACAAAAGCCAAAGCCCTGTATGTCATCATTAATCGCCCCATTTCCCATAGAGCCACAACTCTGAAATTTTGGTACAAATGCCAAAAAGGGCAAACACGGAAAAGCAAGCTATTTTAATCAAGAAAAACTAAATTTAAAGGATCGAGATTAAACATTCCAAATGGGGATTATTAACATGACACACTTCTAATGCAGCAACAC
This sequence comes from Linyphia triangularis, assembly GCA_963978545.1. Lineage (NCBI taxonomy): Eukaryota > Metazoa > Arthropoda > Arachnida > Araneae > Linyphiidae > Linyphia > Linyphia triangularis. Next base: position 86,953,539 of record OZ021727.1, on the reverse strand, counting down.
CTTTGAAATTTCGTATCAATGTCAGAAAAACCAATCATAAAAAAAAATATCATACAAATTTCGTTTTTAGATAAACAGATAAGACAGTCAATGGATGTGTGGTTTTTATACAAATCTATAGATTTTTTCCCCCCATCTTTTTGAAATATTGAACTCATGACTTTTAAAGCAACATGAAGATATATTGTTACGAATTTTTCCACTGAGGCAATGATGGCACAGTTTTCAAGGTTTAAAAATATTTATTCTCTCTTCAGAAAACTCACAAAATTTATTCACAGGCAACAGTTTAATTACTCTCAAGCTTCAACAAAAATAACTTCGAATTCAGCTATTATACAAGCTCACTCCAATAGGTAAACAAAGCGATTAGCTTTCGACGAAGTCCGAAGTCAATCTGAAAACTTTCCCGTTCTCCAGTCTTTTATATACAAGCGCGTGAGACATTCGCGAAATTTCCAGCCAATTCATCGGAAAAGAAATATCTCGAAACTTCTCGATTGCTTTAGGTGTTGCCACCTTTTTCTAACCTGTATAATCGCTATTAATAAATAAAATAAGATAAAAATAAATTACAATAGAATTTTAAAATAATACGTCACTATTTACAATATATACAGACAATTTGTGCAACAAGCAGAATGTAAGATTTTTAAAACAACTACCATCATCTTTCTTTTTTTCTCCTAAAAAGGAACTTAAGATTTAAGGGACCAATTTCCACTGGGTTCGTTTCTATATGTATTTTGACTAATCCAGATTATCGAGAGCACAATTTCAGTCCGATATTTAAGATTATGAAATCATAAATAGAGGTGAAAGGGTATGTGTTTATAATTCGATTGAATCAATCTGTACAATATTATACCGAACAAAACAGGGACATGGCTATTTGCATCTATGTATAAATATTTAGGTGCATATCATTTAAAGCTATGTGATTATACATATATTCGTTATTATTTTTATATTATTTATAACCATTTATTATTTTTGTATTTGTTGTAAATACACAAATTGTTTTCCGGTTCAAAACCATTTCTTATCTAATAAAATTGTTCATCTTTTCTAGGATAAAAGTTTTGCATGATTGACCCTACAGTATTTCCCTTTGAGAAAAATTTAAGCCTCTCCACACTGCCTTACAAGTCCAGGCAACTCCGAGAGCTTCAAACGGTAGAGTGGTTAGCGTGCTAGCTACTAGACCGCGAGGTTGCGGGTTCGAGCCCCGTGTTGGCATGGGTGTTTGTAAATGTATGTTGGTTTGTCTAATGACGAATGTTTCGGCGCATTATAGCCCTCGTGTTGCTGACGGCGCCAGATAACCTGAAAACAACCAACCAACCGAGAGCTTCAACTATACTAAACTTCAACTTAACTAGACATCACTTAGACGGTAGATCGTGACAGTGCTCATAGGTATTTAATCCATTTTGGCGGAGTGAAGACATGATTCTCGCCAAACCTTATAGCCTTTTGTTCTCTATAGGGTTGTGGTTTGGCGAGAATTATGTCTTCACTCCGCCAAAATGGATTAAATACCTATGAGCAATGTCACGATCTACCGTCTAAGTGATGTCTAGTTAAGTTGAAGTTTAGTATAGTACTCTATATTAGTAAAAAGAATTTTAAAAAAAAAAGAGAAAGAGAGATAAGCGATACGTTTGATAGGCAGATATAGAATTTTTAAACACACCAGTTGGAGAAATTAGTTACATTATTGACAAGTAGCAACACATTGTTGCAAAATATGAATACAGTGAAATGTAAAACGGCCATATAATTGCAGTCTAAATGATCAATTGGGCAGAAAATATATATTTTTAAAGGCACACAAATGGTTTTTTAGTACTTCATTTTCACCAGTTTTATGTATTGATAAACCAAATGTGAATGGACCTCATCGGTAAATTATATGCAGTCCTCATCAAATTTACTCCCATAAATTAATTTTGAATAACAGTGTATATAAAATTCTATACCTATACCTTTCTATCCACCATTAAGGAGGTCCAGTAACAAATATATAAAAAAAACTTTACTGATGAATATTTTTATTAGATACTATTTATACATCTTTGAGATAATGTTTTTATAAATATTTTGATTATTTATTTTTAAAAAAACTAAAAGTCAAGGAAAATCTATTTTAATTGATGTTTTCGTATTTTGATATAAGTCAAGGGAAAATAATAATTTATACAAATTGAAAGCTTTCTGTAATACATAATTACATAAAGAAAATTTTGCCCCGTCATAGAATTTTGATGGGTGGATTAAAAAAAATTAAAAAAATTATTAAATTTAAAACATGGAAATTTTCGATTTTTTTTTTTTTTTTTTTTTTTTTTATATATATATATTATCTTTTACGCTAAATATTGCATTTTAAAACAGAAATTAAAAAATATAATTCTCTTCAGACAAAACGTTTAAAACTATATAAATTAAATGCTCTAAAAATTTGAATAGTTAATTGTTAATGGTTCTGGAGATATATCGATTTGAATTTGCAATATCTATAAAAAATACTAGTGCACGAAAAACGCACTTTAAGCAGACGCTTCAAGGCGTTACGCTCATTAGTGATGTTTAAATAACAGCTGATTTCGTGGTAATCAACGGAGGAATAAGATAAAAACATCATTCTCTTCAGAAATGTATGAACTATTTTTTTAAATAAAAAAAAAGTTGTGATTTTTGACAAAATTTCGTTACTGAACTCCCTTGCCTGTTTCGCAGTTGTGTCATATCAAAGTAAGGGAATCTTATCTGAAAGACCTTATGCGCACTCGATTACGGCTTTCACCTTATAGTGTGGTTAGCGTGCTAGCTTCTAGACCGTGAGGTTGCGGGTTCGAGTCTCGTGTTAGGCATGGGTGTTTGTAAATGTATGTTGGCTTGTTTAATGACGAATGTTTCGGCGCATTATAGCCCTCGTGTTGCTGATGGCGCCAGATAATCTGAAAACAACCAACCAATCACCTTATAGTGTAGTTAAAACTAGGGGGGTGAAACATCGCACAACTTTCAATTACACTATAATACTGACGTGAATTTGTGTCATTTACCGTATTTATATTTTCATCATTCATTTAGGAAAAATGGCCAACTTGGCGATATTTTTTGTGATATTTCTTGTATGGATTTTTTATATATATCTATATATATATAATTCTCTTACGTAACGTCCAATTTCGGCTGTATTTCTGTGAGCAGAATGGCAACGTTTCAAACATCCAATCATAAATCTTCTAAATGTACTTTATGTACGAATTTCCAAATTCAGCTGTCCAGCCAATCACAATATATATTTTGAAATTAGACTAATACATATGGCAACAACAACATCTTGGATTCGCTATATTTTGTTTTTCTTATTACAGTCTACAGATAGAAATTATTGCTTATTTAAAACGTATTGATTTAATAGTTACGATGATGCAAGAATAAATAAATCCAAGATGTGTACATTTTTTTTTAGGATTAGAATTCAAGATAAACCTGACTTTTCGGAAAAGTTATCTGCTGGAACATGTTCCGGAGGTTAGTAGAATGTGCTTTAACAGTCCCCAGTTTTTTTGGCATTTTTGCAGCCAAGATGAATTTACACCAAACTACAGGTTTGCAAAAATGGATTTCAAGTTGGAATGGAACCTTAAATGGTGCCGGGTTACCCAGGATCGCCAAACAAAAAGTGGGTTGTATAAAGTCATTCGGTACTTACTTATTAACGTCACAACATCTACAGATTTGGAGGTTTTTAAGTGTCACCAATAAAGAGCAATCTTGTTGTTCGCATAATTGGCCTTTCACTGTTTTCTTTTATTTTCTAAGTATCGCGAAAAAGACATATGATTGCTGCTTTAAGAGATTTCGATGTGCAACTTTAATGATTTTGGCGCTTCATACGAAACCAGCGCGTAAATTTTAATTGTTCAGTGAAATAACCGATCTCTTTTAAATATATGTACGATGCTGTTTATTTTTGTTGTTTTCCAAGAACTTTCTGCTATGTTGCCACACTGTCCCTGCTTAACGCGTCTTGACACCAGTAGGATAATGACGTGGCAAGTATTCTGGCTCTTTATAAATAACAAAACGTTTTCAGTTTCATGGCATTATGCAGGTTTTTGCTAGGGCATATTTTAAATGCTTCAATTTGAGACGAGCAAAGCGAGCCAAGGAGATTGCATAGCAATCCAGAGGATTGGCGAGCATTGGCGAGAAGGGGCGGAGCCTCCTAGTATATATATAAAACCCTCCACCAAAATAATAATTTTGGGATATACTTATCGATAATCCTTAATGGCACTTTTGATCAAAATCATTAGAGCCATTTTTTAGCAATTACTGAAAAACATGATTTTTTCAATGGCAGCTACCTTACACGCATACACGATTTTGGCAAAAGCCTTAAGGGTGTCCGGTACCGAAAATAAAAAAAACTTTATTTATCTACATTTTTATGTCAAAAATTTATTTTATGTGTGAGATACTATTTATATATCTTTGAGAAAATGTTTTTTTAAATATTGTGTTTAGTTATTTAAAAAAAATTTAAAAACCAAGAAAAATCCATAATAATTGATGTTTGCGTATTTTGATATAAGTCAAGAAAAAATAATTTTTTTTTCAAAGTGAAATCTTTCTGTAATACATAATTATATAAAGAAAGTTTTGTCTTCACAGAATTTTGATAGGTGAATTAAAAAAAATAAAAAAAAATTCTCAAAGTTAAAATATTGAAATTTTTGCTTTTTTTTATGTTATCTTTTACGCTAAATGTTATATTTTAAAACAGAATTAAAAAAATAAAATTCTGTGAAGACGAAATATTTAAAACTATATAAATTAAATGCTCCAAAAATTTGAATAGTCAATTATTAATGGTTCTGGAGATATATCGATTTGAATATGCAACATCTGTAAAAAACACTATTGTTCGAAAAACGCACTTTAAGCAGACGCTTCAAGGTGTTACGCCCATTAGTGATGTTTAAATCACAGGTAATTTTGTGGCGTTCTAATCACCGGAGGAATAAGATAAAAACATAATTCTCTTCAGGAATGTATGAACTATTTTTTAAAATCAGAAAAAAAATTGGGATTTTTGAAAAAATTTCGGTACTGGACCCCCTTAACGGTAGGTCACGGCCACCACCAACTCGCACACCAAATTTGAACAACCTATGTGAATTTGTTCGGGAGTTAGGCAGACCACATACTTACACACACACACACAAAATTCTAGATCCCATTTTACTTTCATTTATCCATATGTATACATAGGGTAATGAAAGTATAGTGTTCGGTCAAAAAAGTATAGTTTTTTTTGCATTTTTCCACATTTTGGAAAGTCCTGATTTCAAAAAAGTTATCTAGAAAAAAAGGTATGTTTGTGTGTATGTATGTCTGTGAGTCTGTGTGTTTGACCTACTATGTTCAAATTTGGTGAGCGGGTTGGTGGTGACACAAGGACCTACCATTAAGGTTTTCGTCCAAATCGCGCATGCGCATAAGATAGCTGCCATTGAAAAAAATCGTGTTTTTCAATGATTGGTAAAAAAAAAAGGCTCTTACGATTTTAATCAAAATCGCTGTGGTGATGCCTCTGAAAGTGTTCTTAACATTCCCACCTCCGATATTCCCATAAAAATGCGATAAAACCGTAAGAAGTTGAAAAACCAGGTCCTTTAAACATAGAAAACTCTGCCCTCGCGCATTGCACATCAACGATTGATTAATCTTTTGCGTTTCACGGCACAAGCAAGGATAATGTAATGTCTATAGAATAAATTCCCCAATTTTGCGATTTTTTTTTTTTTTTTTGGTTTATGTAAAAATTATTGCCAAAATTATCGCCAAACTGCCCATTTTTATTGAATTGACTGAGAGTAAAAAAGTGGTTAAACCATGTCATATTTACTGCAATTTTATATAGTATAATTGAAAGTTGTGCGATGTTTCACACCCCTAGTTTGAAATCAATTTGCGATTTTGCGATTTTTTTTTTTTTTTTTTTTGGTTCATGTAAAAATTATTGCCAAAATTATCGCCAAACTGCCCAATTTTATTGAATTGACTGAAAGTAAAAAAGTGGTTAAACCATGTCATATTTACTGCAATTTTATATAGTATAATTGAAAGTTGTGCGATGTTTCACACCCCTAGTTTGAAATCAATTTGCGATTTTGCGATTTTTTTTTTTTTTGGTTCATGTAAAAATTATTGCCAAAATTATCGCCAAACTGCCCATTTTTATTGAATTGACTGAGAGTAAAAAAGTGCTTAAACCATGTCATATTTACTGCAATTTTATATAGTATAATTGAAAGTTGTTCGATGTTTCACACCCCTAGTTTGAAATCAATTTGCGATTTTGCAATTTTTTTTTTTTTTTTGGTTCATGTAAAAATTATTGCCAAAATTATCGCCAAACTGCCCATTTTTATTGAATTGACTGAGAGTAAAAAAGTGGTTAAACCATGTCATATTTACTGCAATTTTATATAGTATAATTGAAAGTTGTTCGATGTTTCACACCCCTAGTTTGAAATCAATTTGCGATTTTGCAATTTTTTTTTTTTTTTTTTTTTTGGTTCATGTAAAAATTATTGCCAAAATTATCGCCAAACTGCCCATTTTTATTGAATTGACTGAGAGTAAAAAAGTGGTTAAACCATGTCATATTTACTGCAATTTTATATAGTATAATTGAAAGTTGTTCGATGTTTCACACCCCTAGTTTGAAATCAATTTGCGATTTTGCAATTTTTTTTTTTTGGTTCATGTAAAAATTATTGCCAAAATTATCGCCAAACTGCCCACTTTTATTGAATTGACTGAAAGTTAAAAAGTGCTTAAACCATGTCATATTTACTGCAATTTTATATAGTATAATTGAAAGTTGTTCGATGTTTCACACCCCTAGTTTGAAATCAATTTGCGATTTTGCAATTTATTTTTTTTGGTTCATGTAAAAATTATTGCCAAAATTATCGCCAAACTGCCCACTTTTATTGAATTGACTGAAAGTAAAAAAGTGGTTAAACCATGTCATATTTACTGCAATTTTATATAGTATAATTGAAAGTTGTTCGATGTTTCACACCCCTAGTTTGAAATCAATTTGCGATTTTGCAATTTTTTTTTTTTTTTTTTTTTGGTTCATGTAAAAATTATTGCCAAAATTATCGCCAAACTGCCCATTTTTATTGAATTGACTGAAAGTAAAAAAGTGGTTAAACCATGTCATATTTACTGCAATATTATATAGTATAATTGAAAGTTGTGCGATGTTTCACACCCCTAGTTTGAAATCAATTTGCGATTTTGCGATTTTTTTTTTTTTTGGTTCATGTAAAAATTATTGCCAAAATTATCGCCAAACTGCCCACTTTTATTGAATTGACTGAAAGTAAAAAAGTGCTTAAACCATGTCATATTTACTGCAATTTTATATAGTATAATTGAAAGTTGTTCGATGTTTCACACCCCTAGTTTGAAATCAATTTGCGATTTTGCGATTTTTTTTTTTTTTTTTTTTTTTTTTTTTTTGGTTCATGTAAAAATTATTGCCAAAATTATCGCCAAACTGCCCATTTTTATTGAATTGACTGAAAGTAAAAAAGTGGTTAAACCATGTCATATTTACTGCAATTTTATATAGTATAATTGAAAGTTGTTCGATGTTTCACACCCCTAGTTTGAAATCAATTTGCGATTTTGCGATTTTTTTTATTTTTATTTTGGTTCATGTAAAAATTATTGCCAAAATTATCGCTAAACTGCCCATTTTTATTGAATTGACTGAAAGTAAAAAAGTGGTTAAACCATGTCATATTTACTGCAATTTTATATAGTATAATTGAAAGTTGTTCGATGTTTCACACCCCTAGTTTGAAATCAATTTGCGATTTTGCGATTTTTTTTATTTTTATTTTGGTTCATGTAAAAATTATTGCCAAAATTATCGCTAAACTGCTCATTTTTATTGAATTGACTGAAAGTAAAAAAGTGGTTAAACCATGTCATATTTACTGCAATTTTATATAGTATAATTGAAAGTTGTGCGATGTTTCACACCCCTAGTTTGAAATCAATTTGCGATTTTGCGATTTTTTTTATTTTTATTTTGGTTCATGTAAAAATTATTGCCAAAATTATCGCTAAACTGCCCATTTTTATTGAATTGACTGAAAGTAAAAAAGTGGTTAAACCATGTCATATTTACTGCAATTTTATATAGTATAATTGAAAGTTGTTCGATGTTTCACACCCCTAGTTTGAAATCAATTTGCGATTTTGCGATTTTTTTTATTTTTATTTTGGTTCATGTAAAAATTATTGCCAAAATTATCGCTAAACTGCCCATTTTTATTGAATTGACTGAAAGTAAAAAAGTGGTTAAACCATGTCATATTTACTGCAATTTTATATAGTATAATTGAAAGTTGTGCGATGTTTCACACCCCTAGTTTGAAATCAATTTGCGATTTTGCGATTTTTTTTTTTTTTTTTTTTTTTTTTGGTTCATGTAAAAATTATTGCCAAAATTATCGCCAAACTGCCCACTTTTATTGAATTGACTGAAAGTAAAAAAGTGCTTAAACCATGTCATATTTACTGCAATTTTATATAGTATAATTGAAAGTTGTTCGATGTTTCACACCCCTAGTTTGAAATCAATTTGCGATTTTGCGATTTTTTTTTTTTTTTTTTTTTTTTTTTTTTTTGGTTCATGTAAAAATTATTGCCAAAATTATCGCCAAACTGCCCATTTTTATTGAATTGACTGAAAGTAAAAAAGTGGTTAAACCATGTCATATTTACTGCAATTTTATATAGTATAATTGAAAGTTGTTCGATGTTTCACACCCCTAGTTTGAAATCAATTTGCGATTTTGCGATTTTTTTTATTTTTATTTTGGTTCATGTAAAAATTATTGCCAAAATTATCGCTAAACTGCCCATTTTTATTGAATTGACTGAAAGTAAAAAAGTGGTTAAACCATGTCATATTTACTGCAATTTTATATAGTATAATTGAAAGTTGTTCGATGTTTCACACCCCTAGTTTGAAATCAATTTGCGATTTTGCGATTTTTTTTATTTTTATTTTGGTTCATGTAAAAATTATTGCCAAAATTATCGCTAAACTGCTCATTTTTATTGAATTGACTGAAAGTAAAAAAGTGGTTAAACCATGTCATATTTACTGCAATTTTATATAGTATAATTGAAAGTTGTGCGATGTTTCACACCCCTAGTTTGAAATCAATTTGCGATTTTGCGATTTTTTTTATTTTTATTTTAGTTCATGTAAAAATTATTGCCAAAATTATCGCTAAACTGCCCATTTTTATTGAATTGACTGAAAGTAAAAAAGTGGTTAAACCATGTCATATTTACTGCAATTTTATATAGTATAATTGAAAGTTGTTCGATGTTTCACACCCCTAGTTTGAAATCAATTTGCGATTTTGCGATTTTTTTTATTTTTATTTTGGTTCATGTAAAAATTATTGCCAAAATTATCGCTAAACTGCTCATTTTTATTGAATTGACTGAAAGTAAAAAAGTGGTTAAACCATGTCATATTTACTGCAATTTTATATAGTATAATTGAAAGTTGTGCGATGTTTCACACCCCTAGTTTGAAATCAATTTGCGATTTTGCGATTTTTTTTATTTTTATTTTGGTTCATGTAAAAATTATTGCCAAAATTATCGCTAAACTGCCCATTTTTATTGAATTGACTGAAAGTAAAAAAGTGGTTAAACCATGTCATATTTACTGCAATTTTATATAGTATAATTGAAAGTTGTTCGATGTTTCACACCCCTAGTTTGAAATCAATTTGCGATTTTGCGATTTTTTTTATTTTTATTTTGGTTCATGTAAAAATTATTGCCAAAATTATCGCTAAACTGCCCATTTTTATTGAATTGACTGAAAGTAAAAAAGTGGTTAAACCATGTCATATTTACTGCAATTTTATATAGTATAATTGAAAGTTGTGCGATGTTTCACACCCCTAGTTTGAAATCAATTTGCGATTTTGCGATTTTTTTTTTTTTTTTTTTTTTTTTGGTTCATGTAAAAATTATTGCCAAAATTATCGCCAAACTGCCCACTTTTATTGAATTGACTGAAAGTAAAAAAGTGCTTAAACCATGTCATATTTACTGCAATTTTATATAGTATAATTGAAAGTTGTTCGATGTTTCACACCCCTAGTTTGAAATCAATTTGCGATTTTGCGATTTTTTTTTTTTTTTTTTTTTTTTTTTTTTTTGGTTCATGTAAAAATTATTGCCAAAATTATCGCCAAACTGCCCATTTTTATTGAATTGACTGAAAGTAAAAAAGTGGTTAAACCATGTCATATTTACTGCAATTTTATATAGTATAATTGAAAGTTGTTCGATGTTTCACACCCCTAGTTTGAAATCAATTTGCGATTTTGCGATTTTTTTTATTTTTATTTTGGTTCATGTAAAAATTATTGCCAAAATTATCGCTAAACTGCCCATTTTTATTGAATTGACTGAAAGTAAAAAAGTGGTTAAACCATGTCATATTTACTGCAATTTTATATAGTATAATTGAAAGTTGTTCGATGTTTCACACCCCTAGTTTGAAATCAATTTGCGATTTTGCGATTTTTTTTATTTTTATTTTGGTTCATGTAAAAATTATTGCCAAAATTATCGCTAAACTGCTCATTTTTATTGAATTGACTGAAAGTAAAAAAGTGGTTAAACCATGTCATATTTACTGCAATTTTATATAGTATAATTGAAAGTTGTGCGATGTTTCACACCCCTAGTTTGAAATCAATTTGCGATTTTGCGATTTTTTTTATTTTTATTTTAGTTCATGTAAAAATTATTGCCAAAATTATCGCTAAACTGCCCATTTTTATTGAATTGACTGAAAGTAAAAAAGTGGTTAAACCATGTCATATTTACTGCAATTTTATATAGTATAATTGAAAGTTGTTCGATGTTTCACACCCCTAGTTTGAAATCAATTTGCGATTTTGCGATTTTTTTTATTTTTATTTTGGTTCATGTAAAAATTATTGCCAAAATTATCGCTAAACTGCCCATTTTTATTGAATTGACTGAAAGTAAAAAAGTGGTTAAACCATGTCATATTTACTGCAATTTTATATAGTATAATTGAAAGTTGTTCGATGTTTCACACCCCTAGTTTGAAATCAATTTGCGATTTTGCGATTTTTTTTATTTTTATTTTGGTTCATGTAAAAATTATTGCCAAAATTATCGCTAAACTGCTCATTTTTATTGAATTGACTGAAAGTAAAAAAGTGGTTAAACCATGTCATATTTACTGCAATTTTATATAGTATAATTGAAAGTTGTGCGATGTTTCACACCCCTAGTTTGAAATCAATTTGCGATTTTGCGATTTTTTTTATTTTTATTTTGGTTCATGTAAAAATTATTGCCAAAATTATCGCTAAACTGCCCATTTTTATTGAATTGACTGAAAGTAAAAAAGTGGTTAAACCATGTCATATTTACTGCAATTTTATATAGTATAATTGAAAGTTGTGCGATGTTTCACACCCCTAGTTTGAAATCAATTTGCGATTTTGCGATTTTTTTTATTTTTATTTTGGTTCATGTAAAAATTATTGCCAAAATTATCGCTAAACTGCCCATTTTTATTGAATTGACTGAAAGTAAAAAAGAGGTTAAACCATGTCATATTTACTGCAATTTTATATAGTATAATTGAAAGTTGTTCGATGTTTCACACCCCTAGTTTGAAATCAATTTGCGATTTTGCGATTTTTTTTTTTTTTTTTTGGTTCATGTAAAAATTATTGCCAAAATTATCGCCAAACTGCCCATTTTTATTGAATTGATTGAAAGTAAAAAAGTGGTTAAACCATTTCATATTTACTGCGATATTATATAGTATAATTGAAAGTTGTGCGATGTTTCACACCCCTAGTTTGAAATCATTATGTTCCAAAGCGTCGAGAAATGTAAAAAAATTTAAATTTTTTTGACCGAATACCATACTTTCATTCCCCTGTGTACACATAAGGAAAATTGAAAGTAAAGAGAGAGAAATAGACTAACCTTTACATCTTGGTGTGGCACACTTCTTGAAGTCGTCTTCTTCTTCCACCTTTCCGCCGCATCCGATACAATGCACTCTTACATATCCCATCCATTTGGCAAGCCTTGCGATACACCTGGAAGTAGTTCAAATTGCATCAAAAGTTTAATTTTTGGTCTCATTTTTGAAGGGCATAACGGCAATTTTGAATGGTTCTTATTTGGTTTTATTGACCAAATTTTGAGCCCTCCAAAAATTATAAAGTTTGTGTAAGAGTTAAGCAATTGACATTTTGCGCCAACGCATCGTTGAAATGTGATTCAGAAATTCATAGGAATATGCCTTCTGGGCAATCTGTACTGCCCAGAGGAAAAAACTGCCTTACGCGTGTGTATCAGACAGGATAAAACCCGGAAAACTCCCCTTTGCTGCTTGACAACTAGCATTGGACTCACAATTACCATCATATCAACTCGTTTTTGAAATAATTTTCTTTTAAAGGACATTATTCCGAGACCTTAGTCTCTTATTCTGCCTCAGAGCAGCAAAAACTCATCTAAGAAGGCTTGAAATAGAGGTGCGACTTAAAACCTTGTAACCTAGAGATGAAGGTCATCATCTTAATTGTTTTCATTTTCAAGTTATGATATAGGACTGAAAACGTATGCGAGCAAAAAAATTGCACCATACTTTTATACGCGAAACATGTTTTAAAAGGAAAATTATCAAAAAATGCTACATTATGAAAAAATTACACAATAGTAATTAATTACTTAATTATTTTTTATTCAGTAAGTAATAAAAAATAAAAGAATACTAACTCATTTACATTAAACGTTTAATTAACAAGTTTAACACATTCTGAAGGCCATCATATATCTAAAATTTGGTATTAAAACATATTTACGACCTGTACATTACCGAGATGCAACATTCACACAAAAGAAATATGAGAAGAAATATATTTAATAACCTTTTGATAAAAATTAGTAGCTAAAAAAGCATACTTCATGGATTTCAAAATCAATCTCTAGAGCTCTAAAAGTTTCGACATAAGTAGTTGTGGCCTTCTAATTTTGCTTTTCACAAACACGTGCTACAATAATCTTAAAGGGGTGTTGTATTATTGTATTAACGGAGAAATTTTTTTTTTCTCAACAAGGGAGAGGCTTCCAATATTAAGGCGTTACGCAGCAATTAGATTTTAGTGAGAAAAGTGAGCTTATGCTAACGCAGCAATGAACCTTTCAGCTAGCGGAGCGAGCCTGTGCTTCCATAGCAATGAAACTTTCAATGACTGAAGTAAGCCTGTGCTTATGTAAAAATGAAAATTTCAACTAGAGAAGCGAGCTCGATTTGGTGTAGCAATGAGCCTTCCTGCGAGCGTAGCGCCAAAAACTAGAACCTATAGATCAATGACGGATTTTCGCAAATGCAAGGCTTCAAGGATAGCTAATTTATTGCATTTAGTAAAATTTCGTAGCGAAATACGGGTATTCGGCTAGTCTATAATAATAAAACAAGCTGTCTGTCTGTGGATCTATAGAAAGCTACTTAAAATTGGGGTAGAGCTTTGAAATTTTCAATATAAGTAGTTTTGGTTCTAATACTAATAATAATCTTCTAATTGTACCTATAGTAAACAGAATATTAAAATTGTAATTAGTTCTTTTTTAATTATTTTTTATTTACAAAGGAACTTGAAGTAGAGGAACATCTCTGAAATTTACAACATAAGTGGTTTTGGCCTTCTAGTTGTACTTTTCAAAAACAGAATTTTAAATTTTTATTTTGTTCTTTTTTTAATTAATTTTTAAATATTTTAAAAAACGATTTCTAATAGGGCTACAGCTATGAAAGTTTCAACATAATAGTTGAAGTGTGCGTGCTTGTGAAATTCCTTTTCTTAATAAACTTTCTGAAGGAACGGCTCTCATATATACATTTACTTACAAATTTAATCAGACTGTTGATAGATACAAAATCATAGACAAGTGTCTGGAGTGCCGTCGGCTTGACACATTTATAGTAAAGGGGAAAAAGTCCTTGCGTTGCCACTCTCTAACATATCGAATAAAGAAAAATAAAGGAGGGCCGCACAGTGGCATCGTGCCTTCCTGGTGGTCATGATCGTCCAATAGTTTTGGCCTTCTAATTTTGCTTTTCACAAACACGTGTGAAAATATTCTTATAGGGGACTGTTAAGGCAAAAATTTCAAAATTTTCTATTTTTATATTATAGTGGAAATATATAGCCTTCAATTCTAGCTTTCAGTACATACCTTACTTTTGCTGATCCGAGAAGAACTAAGAATATTATTTGAGTTTTTGTAAGCGCGCATATCAGAAATCGTAGGTATTTCAACTTCTTAAATTGCATTTTTCTCTTCATGTGTATTTTAAGATTTTTAGGGTATTCGATTTGTTCCTTGCGATTCAAAAGTTGATGGATTTTTTTTTAATTTGGAGATATTGTTTACTATACTATTTTGAACACAATTGTGCATGGATTTTGGAATCTGGTATTTTTTTATTGTTTTACAGCAATTTTCGTAATGCTTCTATTTAAAAAGTTTACATTTTTTGCCGTTGTACGAATGTTTTATTTTTAAATAATTAACTAATGAGTCAAATTCAAAATCCATGCACAATTATGTCAATATTTATTCGATTAGCTTGTACAAAAAAATTGAGACAGATTGCAAAAAATTTGAATCCCAAGGAGCGTTTTTAAAATTACGGAAAAAACGCTAAATTTTTCAATAAAAATTTAATTTCTTGAAAAAAAAATCAATATAAATTTTTGAAATTTTAAGTTGTGTTTCATCTAATTGCTATTGAACTGCACAAAAAATTTCATGACTTTTAGACAAAAATTGAAGAATTTTTATTTTTGACTTAACAGTCCCCTTAAAGGGGTGTTAGTAGAGAAAAAGAGGGGGTTTGAATGCAATCCCATCCCATCCCATTTTAATCCCGACCGATTTTGCGCCAAACCCATCCCACCCCTGATTGGTTGAGGATTCTACGCCACGGGAGGTTGTTTTAGTTGATATTGTAACTAGGCTGCCGGAAGTTTGACGTCACTTGTTAGAGGGGGGTTAGAGATAACACAATCATAGAGATACACTTTATAACCCCTTCCACTATCAGAGTTAATGAGGTGTGAATAAGATTTATCTATGTGAAAGGTACTTGTAAGTAATTACCATATCCTTATTTCAAAGCATGCACTGCGACATAATTTTGATGACTTTTCTCACACTTATCTGAGAACTAGTATACTAATTTATTGACTTCCTTTACAAATAATCGCGGTATCTACTTCAGTATACCCTCTTTAAGTATTGCTTCACCCAATTAGCGGCATTACGCTTTTATCTTCTTATCAATGTCAACAATATACACTATCGCACCCACCTGCGAGTTATCTTTGCTACACAGACTTAAGATTAATTTATCGACTTCCTTTAGATAATCACCTTTATCTGTGCAACTTGGCATGTTTAACCACCAACTGAAACTAATTAGCAGCATCTTACTTTGATTTTCTTATCATTGTCAACATTCCTTTGAAGATAGTCATTTGCGTTGCTTCCTTTCATTTATCAACGAATTGAAACCATGTGGTATAGCTACCGCTCATTCATTACGCATGCGCATAAACATCTTATCTCTAATCGGCTAAGATTTTACAAATCGAATTGAAACCACATGGTATAGCAACCACTCTTTCATTACGCATGCGCATAAACATCTTATCTCTACTTGGCTAAGATTTTGTTTATGTAGCACCCTCTATCTCTTACCTCAATGGTTGGAGTACGTCCCATGATTTATGAAGGTGTATTTAAGCTGGATCTTCCCGTTAATGATTCACTTGAGTTCTTACCTTAGCTACTAGTTCGACTTTGAGTTCCTGCCTTCTTTAGCATTTGCTATCCTATTCCTTCGCTACCATGAATAGTGCAAGCCAAGTTTTTGAAAATTCTGCAATGCCTCTTAATGAGGAAATTTTGACCATCGCTGATTTTGGTGATATCACCGCATCTCAATTAGATGCTCCGTTTGACGACTTAGAATGCTACATATGCTTCCAAGCATTTACGTTGCGCCAAAATCTTCTTCGTCACATACGAAATCAGCATGGAAATGCCAAAAAGTGTGGCATTTGTGGTGTTACCCTGTCAAGGTTGGACACCATGGAAGGCCATTTGAAGTACCATCTAGGACGAAAGCGTAAGCGAGATGCTGATGCTATGCCCCGTCTACAACCTCCCAAAGTAAGTATATGTTATTTATTTATTCATGATTTAAATATCCTAATGTCTACCTTTTCAGATAATTTTTTATCTTGTACGTATCATATTTACTTTAATGTATGTTTCAATATTTCAGATGATTCGTAGTGCTGCAGGAGATAACCTTACACAACAACCTGGAACAAGTCGTATCCAGCCCGGACAAGCTTTAGTGACTCCTTCCCAGCCGATCCCTACCCAACCTTATTTAAATGTAAGTTATTTCAAATTGTATATGGAAATTGATTATTTATTTCTATACTTAAACTTTGATTGTATACATAAATATTTCTTAAAGCGTAATTATTTTCCTTTTTTTTTTTAATTCTATATATTTAATTTTTATTACCTATTGTTTCAGACTTATGCTATACCCTCTACATCGTGCGTTCAACCAATTACCCCTAATCCACAACTTAAACCTTTAAATGTAAATACTTTAAATTAATTATAAAATGTTTTTAAACACTTTATCATTCTTCTGAAGATGAGTAAAAATTAGTGAATGTTTTAAACATTAACATTACATACAATATTTTATTGAGTTACTTTTAAACTGAACACCTATAGACGTTTCTGCTTAAGATGTAAAAAATGTTATTACATACTTTAATGGATATTTCTTATCCTTTAATGTGATGAAAGGTCAGTTTTATCTAGAAAATGTTATACTTTTCAAATAATAAATACTTTAATACGTTTATATTTTCTAATAGTTGATAGACTAATGTTAACTTCTTTTAATTTTCTTATTAAATGTTAAATATTATTTTAACTATAAATAGTGAATATCTTCTTATCATTTTGTTTCAGCAACCTGTTGCAGCCTCTACTTCAACCAACCCACCAGTTCTTAATCCTCAACCCTCATCTTTCAATGTAAGTATTTATAACTTATTTTAAAATGTTAAGTGACTAAATGTTTAAACCATATCAATATTTTAAGTACTCTACTATTGTGTTATATTTCATTTTTTAGCTATATGTAACCCCTATATATTTACCTAAATAAAACTTATATCATTACCCATTTTTTAGATGCATGTCTCTACTTCAACGTCTTCAACAAACCCACCAGTTCTTAATCTTCAACCCTCATCTTCAAATGTATGTATTTATAATTTGCTTTTAAAATCTTAAGTGACCAAATGTTTAAACCATATCTATATTCTATGTACTCTACTATTGTATTATATTTCATTTGTTAGCTACATATAACCCCTATATATTTTCACAAATTATAATTCTTGTTTTAGATGCCTGCTATTGCCTCTACTTCAACCAACCAGATAGTTCCCATGAATCTACAACCCCGATTTTACAATGTAAGTATTTATTTATATTGTATATGAAAAATTCATCCTTTTAAAAAATATTTAAAGTAGTATGTTTAAAGAATAAATTTTATGTATATAATTTCAATATTTTAGGCGCCCGTTCAACCTCAGTTACCTGCTAACAGACCTCACAGAAGTTTGGACACTTTCCAAACAGAATACGTTCAACCATGCGAGAAGGACTGTCAAGATCTGACGATCTTTCTACAAAATGCCCGCAGTGAGTTGGTGGAAAGAATTGTGAAACTAATCTCTAAGGGCCTGAAATGGTACATTTCAATCAGCATTCGCTTCACCCGCAAGATATCAGAGACAGAAAACGAGGAATGTGTTGGCCACTTCAGGTCGAATGTTTCCACCACTCTGCAAGGTGAAAGCCCCAATATGGAACAGGCATATGAGAAGGTATGTGTAAAGTTACTTAACTTTCACATTTCTTTTAAACTCCTTTAAGTTATATATATATATATATATATATATATATATATATATATATATATATATATATATATATATATATATATATATATATATATATATATATATATATATATATTTTTTTTGAAAAATGAATCTAATATGTAATTGTTTTTCAAAACATAAGATTATCAATCACATAGTTTTATTTTATATAATGTTTGAGAAATGTAATATTTCATTCTTAAATTTTTATTTTAACTTTTTGTTTTTAAAGATCCTTTGATAATTTTTAAGTCCACATTTTACGTATAAATTTATTTTAAAAATGATTTTAAGAATTTATTTTAATTATTTTATGAAAAATAATATACTAAGAATTTTAAGAATAATACTTTAAGAAGAAATGAATGTTTTATTTGTGTATTTTTATTACGTTGAACTTTGAGAAGAAGTATCTTTAAAGCATTACATTTTAATTTAATTTTCATTAAAAAGAACCTTTCAGTTATTATATTTAACAAATGATTTTTACGCATAAAGTTGTTTTTAAACTTTAATATTTTCAATCCTTTATTTTAAAGACAGCTTTAAAATCAAAATATTTTCAGTATCTAAGAATTGTCTTTTACAAATTTTATTTTTTATTTAACAGATTCTGAAATCTTTCGAAGAATTCGAAGCCAAGGGTTCTGGCTGGGTCATCGACCGAATCTTATACGCAGAATTGAAGACGGCTGCCTACATCCCCCTTGCTGCATCCTTCTACATTCCCCTGCCCAAGAAACTACAAACCAAACGAGCTATTGTCAACGTACAGAATAAGGACAGTAAGTGTTTTTTGTGGTCTGTACTTGCGTCTCTACATCCTGCTGACTATAGTACAGAGAGAGTTTCTAATTATCAACCATTTGTACAGGAGTTAAATGTCGATGGTATTGATTTCCCCACACCGATAAATCAGATTGATAAATTTGAGGCCCAAAATCAAATTTCCGTTAACGTATTTGGCTATGAAAAAGAAATTTTTCCACTCCGCATTACGCGTTTGAGTAGTGATAGACATGTCAATCTGTTGTTGATATCGGAGGGTGAAAATCAACACTATTGTCTGATCAAGGATTTAAATAGATTGTTATCAAGTCTAACTAAGCATAAAGCTAAGGTATTTTATTGCAATTATTGTTTACATCGCTTTATGTCTGAAGATAATTTAAATATACATGTGAATGATTGTAAAGTACATAAGTTGCAAAAGATAAAAATGCCCACTGATCAGAACAAATGATTGACCTTCGATAAATTTAAGTTTGCTTTGCCCGTGCCGTTTTCTATCTATGCGGATTTCGAATCAATCCTAGTGAAAACGGATACCTGTCTCCCAAACCCGAACCAGTCATCCACCGTTCCAGTCAACTATCACATAGCATGTGGGTTTTCCTACGTAGTTGTAGACGCAGACGGGAAAATGGTGAAACAACCACTCATCTACAGAGGCGAGGATGCTGTCGACAAGTTTTTGTCCAGTCTTCTTGAAGAAGAAGCACACATCAACACCATTCTAAAGGTGATACAACCCAAGACACTAACAGATGAAGATAAGCAGAATTTCAAAGATGCCACACTATGTCACATCTGTGAGAAACCCCTTCGTGGAGACAAAGTATGGGACCACGACCACTTAACTTCACTCTATAGAGGTGCAGCACACAACAAGTGCAACCTAGAGTTCCAAATCACCAGACATATTCCAGTGATGATCCATAACCTTAAAAGTTATGATGCGCACCTAATTCTACAAGGACTGGGGAAAATTAAGGAGAAGAAGATTTCCTGCATCCCAACTAACACTGAAAAATTCATTTCATTTTCACTAGGGAATCTTCGTTTTCTGGACTCTCTTCAGTTCCTGAATGCCTCACTGGACAAGCTGGTAACAAGCATGGAGAAGTCAGAGTTGAAGCTGACGAAACAATATTTTGGGGACAAGTCAGATCTCATGTTTAGAAAGGGGTGCTATCCATATGAATATATGGATAGCTTTGAAAAATTTAAAGAACCATCTCTTCCTCCCCAAGATGAATTTTTCAGTAACTTGACAGAAAGTCACATCTCCCTAGAAGAATATGAATATGCCCACAACATTTGGAGAAAATTCAACTTGAGTTGTTTGGGGGAATACCATGATCTCTATGTGGTCACTGATGTCTTATTGCTTGCTGACATCTTTCAAAATTTTAGGAAATTTTCCCTCAACTACTACAAATTGGACCCATGCCATTGTTTTACCGCTCCCGGTCTGGCATGGCAAGCCTGTTTACGCATGTCTGGGGTAAAGTTAGAACTTTTAACTGACCCGGACATGCACCTTTTTGTTGAACGTGGAATTAGAGGGGGTATATCCATGATCTCTCACAGACATTGTGAGGCCAACAACAAATATATGGAAGACTACAACCCAAATCAACCTTCCAATTACATCATGTATTTAGATGCGAACAACTTATATGGTTATGCTATGTCTGAAGCTCTCCCCACCCACGCCTTCCAATGGTATGATGGTCCTCTAGATTACATGAGTATCTCTGATGACTGTGAAGACGGATACATTTTGGAGGTTGATTTGGAATACCCCCAGAGTCTTCACGATGACCACAATAACTACCCCCTTGCTCCAGAGAAGATGGTCATCACACCAGATATGGTTTCCCCCTACAACAAGAAGCTAGCTGAAAAGTTGAACCTTAAAGTAGCACCTGCAACCAAGCTTGTCCCCAATTTATTACACAAGACAAACTATGTAGTTCACTACAGAAATCTCAAGCAGTACGTTTCACTAGGATTGATAGTTACTAAAATTCATAAAATTATTAAATTTAAACAAAGTGCATGGCTTAAAACATATATTTCCTTCAACACCGAACAAAGAAAATGTGCCAAGTCAACCTTTCAAAAAGACCTTTTTAAACTTCTCAATAATGCTGTTTTCGGTAAAACGATTGAAAATCTTCGCAATCGTATGCAGTTGGACTTGGTCACCAACGAAAAGAAGGCCAAAAAATTAGTCTCTTCGCCAAGTTTTGCCTCTTTCAAAATTATAACTGAAGACTTGACATCTGTAGAGAGGAAAATCACTTCTTTGTTACTAAATAGACCTATATATGTTGGATTTTCTATTTTAGAAATTTCAAAAATACTCATGTATAATTTTCACTATTCATACATCAAGTCAAAGTATGGATCCAATGCAAAGCTACTATTTACAGATACGGACTCTTTATGCTATTCAATTACTACTGAAGACATTTATAAAGATATGAAGACAGACGAACATTTGTTTGACTTCTCAGATTATCCTTCAAGCCATGCACTTTTCAGCAACACTAATAAAAAAGTGTTGGGAAAAATGAAGGATGAACTAGCTTCTAGCATTGCCTTAGAATTTATTGGTCTTAAACCAAAAATGTACAGTCTGAAAAGTGAAACCGAGGAGAAGAAAACGGCCAAGGGCGTTAGCAAAGTAGTAGTTAAACGCAGAATTAAGCATTCAGATTATAAAAATTGTCTATTGTCTGAATGCAGAAATTCTGCAAGTGCACACCGTATTTTAAGTATTAACCATGTACTGCAGACTGTTGCTTATACAAAATCCACACTGTGTCCCTTTGATACAAAACGACATGTGCTAAGTGATGGTATTTCATCACTGGCATATGGTCACTATCAAATTTAATGTCTTAATAAACTAATGTAATTTTAATTGATGAATATAATTTTCTTTATAATCTTTAAAGTTGAAACAGTCTGCATACTAAATAATTGTTTTCCATATTGTATATAAAATTATTTTTCCATAGTGTATATAAAATTGTAATTGATAAAAAATTGTTTTGCAAATTGCATATAAAACTATTTTTTAGTTTTGTTAAAATTCGTTTTTCTGCTTTTTATTAAAAATTGTTTTTCTGCTTTTTGTTAAAATTTGTTTTTCTGTTTTATTAAAAATTGTTACTTTTACATATATATGTAAACATGTCTACAAAATAAATGTTTTGTAAATTCTTTTTCATTATTGA
This sequence comes from Linyphia triangularis, assembly GCA_963978545.1. Taxonomy (NCBI): domain Eukaryota; kingdom Metazoa; phylum Arthropoda; class Arachnida; order Araneae; family Linyphiidae; genus Linyphia; species Linyphia triangularis. Next base: position 86,931,305 of record OZ021727.1, on the reverse strand, counting down.
TTTAACAATTATTTTTCTATGTCTTATTTTTTTTTTTTTTTTTTTGTAATTTAAACTATTATGAAAAATAAAAGTATTTTTTCATTCTCTAAATTTGTGTTTGTTGTTATTTTTATTTTAAATGAGTTACTTCAAATTCATATCTTTTTTAGAGTAAAATTTTAAATACAAAACACTTGTTTGAAATGTATGTGTGAAGTTTTATATGAAATAATTAAACAATAGTTAGACTATAATTTTTATTTAATAAGATTCCCACTTTAAAATAGGTTTTACAGGTTTCTTCTTTGTTGCAATTTTAGGTTTCTTCATAAGTTTTTCAGGGGAAATGAGTAACATTTTATTTCCTATAAACTGCATAGGTACATTTAAGTCTTTCAGCATAGTATCATATATATCCTTGTGAGGTAGCACTTTTCTTGAATTAAATAAATATTGAAAGAAATCAACAATGTTCGTATTGGGTATCTTTTCTCCATGTGATAAGATTTCCCCTTTCTTGTTCCAAGATATGGTATCGGAATGATTCTTGATAAGGGTAAGTACATTTTCTGCTTTTCGACGCATTGGTTTGGATAATGAAGCTAAAATTAAGTCTTGATAATTATTATCTTCAACTTTGAATTCTTGTCCTGAATCACTTGTAGGAAGATGTTTCTTGTTTTCACTTGTGGTGCTTTGATCCTGTTCTAACGTAGATTGAACTTTGTTTACATTCATGGGTTGATTAAATTCTTGTAGATTTAGGCTTTTCTTCAACAGTTCATGATACCGAAGCAATTTTTCATGATCAGGTAAGTCACTATGTAAAATGTGTATCATTACCTTATCAAGCTTGTCGTGATCTTTAGTGTGATTTGGTAAAAGGCGTTGGACCGTAAGATGTTAGAGTATTAAATTAACAACATCAGATAAACCAAAGTTAAAATACTTCATAATTTTAAATTTCAAACCAAAATAACCAGGCCGGCATAATCAATCTACTAGTTTATTCAATATACACTATAAACGCACAGATTAAATTCCTCAAATGACAGTAACACAAGTTTACTGTCATGCATCCAAGTATTAAAATTAAAATGAAATAAAAGGTAAAAATTCTCCAAATAGGTAAATATTCAATAAATACTAAAATATGCAATTAAATTCAGGCATTGTTATAGTTACTTAAATCGAAGCAGGCCGAGAATAGAGGAAGAAAGGTAATTAACTCACATGGAATTTCAAGGGTAAGCGATCGGCAGTGGGTCATCTTCTCTCTCTCTTAAGAACTCTTCTCCGCTCCAAAACCACAGTCTTCACTCCTACACACCGGAAAAACGTCTCCCCGTTTCCCTCGATCTCAACTTTCTCCAGACCTTTCTGACCCCCGTCACATCTTTTAATTGGTTGACTAACACAGCTTTACTTGGGGGGATGTGTAATAGTTGCTGTTGTTTAACCCCCCATGCAAATCGTAGGAAATGTCAGATTACATCATGACATTATCACCCCACCTTTAATTTTTTTAAAGAAACCTTCCTTCCTCACCTCTTGCCAAACAAAATATCGCTCATATACAAGTAACCAATATAAAAGCACAATGTACGAGAATCATAAAAAAATTATTTTTGATTAAAAGAAAAAACAATGCAGGAAATAAGAAAATAGCATATGTAGTGTTATATACCATATGATTTGGCATTTTATAGCAAACAAGATCTGTGTACCTATTTAATCACTTAAAGAGAAAAAAAAACACTTCACAAAATATACCTTAAATATATAAGTAAGGATATAAAAAATTATTTACGGGAAATTAAAGGTTATTTTAAAAGTTCAAATAACCATAAGTTCCTAAAAATTGTCTGAAATGTTTGTATGAAATATAAAGTTTCATTACTTCTTCCATTGAGTCAGTAAGTAAAAGTTATTACCCACATGTGTCAATCTCCAGTGTGGTTGAAAAATGTAACTACATCTTATTTTTACCGTTTAGGTAGTTTCCACGAATATCCGATGCCGCACTCAGTCATAAGTAGGTGATTCGGTTTCTCGAGTCAATGATAAAGTTCTTGTCTTTTTACATTGCTCCTCCTCCTGTGTTAGTCCACTTGAGGTTTTATCCATTTGGCATGGATGGTACGCCCTTTTCCTTTCAGTATGTGAAGTCGTTCCGTCCCTTGGTTTCGCTGCCTGGGATCCGACGTGTTGACATAGGTACATCTTGACCAAGAAGGCGGGGCTACCGTGCCAGTCGAGGTGAAGATTTGGCGATTGGCTTTCTTCCTTCGGATTGTTGGCACACCGCTGTGCAATCTCTGTGACGTATTGATGATCCCCTCTGTGGGCAGTGACGCTTAATCGGCGACCAGCTGTTGCCTTTAAAACGAGTCTTACTAAGTTGCTCCCTCCATGATGTCATTCGTATGGTCATTCTGTGGGAGTGGCCTGCCGGTGGTGATGTCACCCTTTTGCGTTGCTTCCGTGGTCCTGGTGTTGGTCCTTGTTGTCATATCTTTTCTGGATTTCCGTCCCTCTCTCGATGTGGTCTGTGACTGCTATTCACTGAGACTCCTCAGGTGGTTTAGATTTGGTGTGGTTTGTGATTTCCATCACCAATCTTTTAACTGCGATGATCTCGCTGCTCGTCTGAACTGGCTGCTTTTAAGTGATTTTGAAAATCGTTCCCTCTCTGTTGAACTCTATCCTTGAGCCAAGCATCAAGACATCAAATATAACACACAATTTCTGTCCAGCAGAAGTTGCAATAATTTCTGATATCAAAAGTGGAATGTTGTACACCAATCCACCCTTCAGCAAAACTAAAGTCTAGAATCCACTAGTTTTTATGAAAGAAGATCTACAGCAAGTAGAAAAACCATCTTCCCCACTTCTCAGCCAAACTTAAATTAAATCAATGCCATAATTAATCCAAAATGTGAACAAAACGCTCACTTCAAATATGAATTACAAGTACCTCAGATAAAAAAATTCTTAATAGTTTTTACATTAATTCTATTAGAATCTTCAATGTCTTAAAACTCATAGTTTTTACGTTATTTAAATAAAATCAACAGTACTTCCTACACACCCTAAGCAGTATCAAAATCCAAACTCAAAATTCCTGTCTTTTAACAACATAAATTTCCTAAATTTTGATCCATTAAATGAAAAAATGGTTCACAAAACCCCCAAAGAAAAAAAACCCATCAAAGTTTTTCTATGTCAAGAACCCCCAACCAAAATGTTTATCTCGCAACCTATCCATTTCTATAGCGGCCGAAAACAAATTTCTCCCCCACGTATCATTAAAATTTATTCTCCGATATCCTCTCTCTCTCCGACATCCAATATTTCTCTCACCGCGCACGGTCTACAAAAATCCCCCTTTTTGCCTCGACAAAACAAACAAAACAACAACAAAAAAGAAACCCACTCGCCTCCGAAACGAGAAGGAAAAAAAAAATCACCCACCTCGGATCTCGTTTCAATACTCCGACCCCTTTTGCAAACCAACAGAGCGGTCTAGAAGTGACGCCCCCCCTTGCCAAAACCAGTTTGGGGCGACTCTTCAGGGTCAAAGGTGTATCCGTTAGTGATATGTTAGCCCAGGAAACGCCAACTTTATCTACAGCACATGTTTAGTCGGAGATAACGACAGAGATTCACAGGACCCTTAAAAACCAAATAAAGCACTAAATATCCGAAACTGGACAACCCCTATGGATTTGACTTCAAGCCCAGTGTCCCACAAGTATCAAGTTAACCCTTATTTCACTATGTTTGTTTACAAACGAACTTTCCTGCTAGCTTTCACTCTTCTCCCACCTGATTATCGGCAAACGTTCTTGTTTACAACGCTACTTCCTGTGTCTCAAATTGTAATGAATGGATGGGCGGGTTGTCCCAGCAAGCGGTGTATAGTTGTCCTGAAGCTTAGATAATCTATGATAAGCTAGTTTGAGTCGGCTTATATGCACTGTACGCTCTTGAAATGGATCAGCATCTAATTTAATATTAAGTAAATTTGGTGATCTCTCAGAAATAACAGTATAGGGACCCAAGAATCGCTTTTGAAATCTCCCAGGATTCTTAAAAAATACCTTATCACCCAATTTAATCTGTCTCTTGACTGATTTAAATTTAGCATAATTTTGCTGAATAATCTGTTGTTTTTCAATGTTATGATAAGCACTTTGCCTGCAGGTTTCCAAGATTTGTATCCTATTCTCAAACCAGTGTGGCAAGTTCAACCAGTCGACGTTATCTTTAACTGTTGTACAGCCCATAGCTTGAAATATAGGCTTCATTTCTCTACCGAAAAACAGTTCATTTGGTGTATATTGTAATACTGAATGCTTAACGTTATTATACCAATTTTTATGAAGATTTATCGCAATTTCTAAGTCCATACCAGATTCTTTCAATGCCAAAATTGTATTCTTTAATTCTGCATTAATTTTTTCAGATTTCCCATTTAGAGAGGGTGTCAGTGCGGGAATCTTAATTAACTTCACCCCCAGCTTTTCATTCAACTCTTTGAAACCGTTCGATATATATCAGCCTCCATTATCGCTAATGATCTGTTTAGGAGTGCCATAACTACATATATATCTCAACAAACACTCAGTAACCTGTTTAGCACCGATGTTTCCAATGGGATACAATTCAATATGACGTGAAAAATTATCGATGAATGTAATCACGTAATCGCCAGATTTCAAAGGTCCCAGAATATCAGTTGAAATTACTGAACCAATTTCTGTTGGAATAGGCGCTATGCCTTGTGGCAAAACTTTCTGATAACACCTTTTAATTCTGTTGCACGAATCACAACTTTTAATATAATTAACTATGTTTGCATATAAATTTTTCCAGTGATAAATTCTCCGCATGAGATCAAAAGTTTTTGCAATACCTAAGTGTGTGAAATGAGCTCTTTTTAAGGCATGACCCTGTAAATTCTGAGGTAAAACTATATTATCAAATAACTTAACATTTTGTTGCTCCTTAATTTTTCTTTTAAACATTAATAAACCCGTTCCATGGTCCAAAAAATAATTTTTAAATTTTCTCTTGGATCTTACATTTGTTCCCTTTAAAATATCCGAAATATGCTTTATTCCCTCATCTTTCTCTTGCTCTCTCCTAATGTTTTGATTATCTAATTCGTGCAAATCCTCACCTTGTATGTTATTGATCGTATGGGTGTTTTCTAGTAGCTCCTGTATGTTAGACTGTTGAATCTGACCTGAAAAAGAATTCGTGTCCCTCTGCTGTTCCCCATCTTGTAGGTTTTCCATGCTACGTGTGTCATTGGTTTGTAGTGTATCAAGTAAATCTTGTACATTTCTTTGCCCCTGGGCAAATATTTCCTTCACTCTCGTTGTATCGCTGTCAAATTTTACCCCAACATCTTGTATTTCTGTCCTAGATAAAAAGTCAGGCATCACGTTTTCGGTACCTTTTATATATTGGATATTAACCCTCTGAGCGTCAAGGGAATGGGCGAATTATACAGTTGTTTTTCCTGCAATAATTTTTAAATTTTATTTCTGATCCAAATATATAATTTTTTTTAATTATTTTTTATTTATTTTGTTTTAAGTAGGTTTTAAACTATCATCCTAATAAAAAGATTTAAAAAATATTTTATTTTACATTTTATTTATAAATTTAAAAAGGTTGTGTATTGCTGGAAAAACTGGGGATCAAATGACGGATATATACGCCCGTGACCCTCAGAAGGTTAAAAGAATAATTTCCTAATTCAGTTAAAATTCTAATTATTTTATTAGAATTGTTTTTCAATTTTCCAAAGTACTCTAATGGTCGATGATCAGTGAGTATCGTGAAATGCGTGCAATACAGAAATTCATTAAAATGTAAGACTGATTTATAAATCGCCAAGAGTTCCAGATGTATTGCCGGAAGTTTCTGTTCATACTCATTGTTTTTCGTTGAAAAATAAGCTACCGGACAAAGCTTATTATTGTGATACTGAGCAAGTGTAGAACTCATATTCAACTTGGATGCGTCACTTTGCAAATAAAATTTTTCCCTAATTTTTATTTGTTTCAAAAATGGCCTACAAAAAAACTGTCTTTGCAAATCTTGAAAAGCATTTTCGTGTCTCGCTTCCCATTTAAATGGCACACCCTTCTTTGTGAGTTCTTCCAAGACTGTAGTGAATTGTGCATAATTTTTTATACACTCTCTATAAAAATTCGTTAACCCATTGAAGCGTCGAAGTTCCTTAATATTTTGTGGTCTAACAAATTTAGTGATCTTTTGTGTATTTGCCTCCGTTGGAGAAATACCCTGCTCTGAGATCTGATATCCCAAAAATGTCAAAGATGTCTTAAAAAATTTACACTTTTTTGCACTAAGTGTCAAATTGTTTTCTTTAATCCTCTCAAAGACCACTTTTAATTTATCCATCATTTCCTGGAAAGATCTCGAAGGTATTATTAAATCGTCAATAAAGTAATGAATGCCCAGTTGATCCAACCCTTCAAATACTTTATCCATAAGAGACTGAAATATCGCGCTAGAGTTTATCATTCCATATGGTAATCTTTGAAATACATAGCTACGATTCATGGCCATAAATCCCAACTTCTCACTGTGATCCCTAACTGAGAGCTGCCAAAATGCACTCATAAAATCAATACTCGAAAAATAGGTGTAGCCTGCTAGAGAAATTACCAGATCTTTGATTCTAGGTAAATTTTGTGTACTTTTTTGAATAGCCGTATTTATCAGACGCATATCGAGCGCAATACGGCAATTGTTAGAATTATTTTCCCCGCTCTCAGATTTTTTCTTAATGAACAATAAAGGTGCTAAAAATTTCGTATTTGATTCTGTAATAATACCAGCTTCCAATAATGCATCAATTTCCTTCTTAGCTTCACCTCGCAATAAATGTGGAATGGGGTAAGGCTTACATGCCAAAGCATTATCATGTTTAAAATGTAATTCAGGTTTAATTAAATCTGTGTGACCCAAAGTTTTGAAAGTTTTAGCAAATACCATATAATTTTCCTCAAGAAGTCCACTCATCTCATTTTTTTCGTTATCATTCAAATGGTCCAAATCAAAATCACTTAATTTAAATTCCTGATTTCTCAAACTAAGTACTTCATCAGAAGCCTGGATTAAATTAACACAAGTATTAACTTCACCCTCTGGTTCAAAATCACTATTTATGACACCTATTTTCATGTTTTTATTTAAATGTAAAATCCTGTCAGTGTTGTTATAAAGTAAAGTTTGAAATTCCTGACCCTTAATTGAATTAACTGACATCTGTACCTGCAAACCCTCTCTGTTGATATTCGGCATGAATAAAACTTCAGTAGCACTACGGTAAATGTTTTCTTTACATCTAAGATCAACAACAGAACACTCACCTGGCAGCATAATAGTCTTTTTGACCAAAGAAACGTTATGAATACCGTGTGTAAATCCACGGTCATCCTCTATTAATTCTACAGACGAATTATCAGGAAAGCCCAAAGAATTATTACGTAAGTCAATATTAATAGCATTTTCCTTAAAAAAATTTATCCCCAACAGTGCATCAAATTGCTTTGATAGCATACCATGACATACAAAAAAAACAGTTTTGAATTTCTTTGTCCCCAATTTAATATAAAGTTGTATGCAATTTCTGTATTGTAAAGTGGATCCCGTGATTGTTTTAATTGAAACGCAAGAAGCAATGTTAGTTGTTTTTACATGTTCTTTAATGCTATCAAATAGATCCCCTGAAATTAAGTTCAAATTTGCTCCAGTATCAAGAATGGCTTTTAAATTTGTGTTCCCAATTGAAATCATTACTGTGGGCAAATAGGAGTTACCTTTAAATGTGGTATTTGGGTTATCAAGAGAATTAACACTGAACAACAATTTATCTTCAATATTATTAACTGTAGATTGTTCGCCATGGGTTATGTCTGTGTTTGCGCGCCCCCCGTTTCTTCTAAAAAAACCTGTTGTGAAGCTGACTGATTGGCTCCAAAACGTGAATTATTTCCTCTGTGTGTATTTGGATTCCGTGTATTATTTCCTCTAAAGTACCTGCCATTTTCAGTGTTTCCTCTCGTTAGTGATTGTTGTACGAATCTATTCTGATTGAATTGTTGGTTATTGTTCTGGAAATATCTCCCCCTGTTCTGATAGTTTCCACGTCTAGCATTATATGAGCCTCTATCATAGCTATTTTGTCTAAACCGATTATTAGGGTTTTGGGATTGAGTTGCATTTATTATTTCTTTAATTTTCTCACAATTCGCTGATAAATGCCACGGACTGGCGCAAAAGATACAATCAATAACCATTCGCTGTTGGGTAGCATTTTGTAAAGTAATATTGTTGATATCATGTGTCTGACTTTGCTCCGGGTTTTGTATACTATTCACATTTTCACCTTCCGTTTGTAACGAATTTATTCGAAATTTTGTGACAGTATTGATTGCGACTTGAATGTTTTTTGCTATATCTACCGCCTGTTGGAAAGTCGTTGGGTTTGCTTTTAATACATCGCATTGTAGCTGCGGTAGTAATGATCCGATGAATTTTGAGAGTCTCATTTTATCGAGAATTTCTCTTGTACTTTCTGAAACAACATTCTGTGAGTTTCCCAAATATCTGTTTGACGCAACTACAAGCCTGTGCGCAAAAAGTTTAACATCTTCATTTTCTCTCTGATAACAATTAGCGAAGTCAATTTGTGATTCACCGATCCCCTTTTCTAGTTTAAAAAAATCTCTTAACTTAAGTGTGACGAATGCGTAGTCTGTAGAATTTGATAATTCTTGGTCTGAAATTAAGAACCTCAGTGCATTTCCCTTTAACCTCGTTTTCAAAATAGTCAGACGCTCTCTATTATTCCAATTTGCAATATTGGCAACTTCCTCGAATTGTCTGAAAAAGTATTCTGTTTCTTCGTTATTTCCCTCGAAATACGTTGAGAGTAATGCCAATCCATTGATTCGACTACTCTCTGCCATAGTCGTTCCTGTGATAACCGCCCGTCCTGAATTTTGACTTAATTCACTGTCATCTATATCGCTTGATCTATTCGTTCGATTAATTTTGCTTTTAAAAGTATGCGCACTCGATTTTTTGACTCTAACCATTTTTATTGACCTTACCAAAAACCCTCGATGATTTCCCTTTGAGTAATTGTGAACCACAATTCATTTTACGTTACCACATTAATAGCGTATCTGAACAAACCGTAGATAGAAGACTGGATCAAGGCACCATAAATAATGTCGTGATCTTTAGTGTGATTTGGTAAAAGGCGTTGGACCGTAAGATGTTAGAGTATTAAATTAACAACATCAGATAAACCAAAGTTAAAATACTTCATAATTTTAAATTTCAAACCAAAATAACCAGGCCGGCATAATCAATCTACTAGTTTATTCAATATACACTATAAACGCACAGATTAAATTCCTCAAATGACAGTAACACAAGTTTACTGTCATGCATCCAAGTATTAAAATTAAAATGAAATAAAAGGTAAAAATTCTCCAAATAGGTAAATATTCAATAAATACTAAAATATGCAATTAAATTCAGGCATTGTTATAGTTACTTAAATCGAAGCAGGCCGAGAATAGAGGAAGAAAGGTAATTAACTCACATGGAATTTCAAGGGTAAGCGATCGGCAGTGGGTCATCTTCTCTCTCTCTTAAGAACTCTTCTCCGCTCCAAAACCACAGTCTTCACTCCTACACACCGGAAAACGTCTCCCCGTTTCCCTCGATCTCAACTTTCTCCAGACCTTTCTGACCCCCGTCACATCTTTTAATTGGTTGACTAACACAGCTTTACTTGGGGGGATGTGTAATAGTTGCTGTTGTTTAACCCCCCATGCAAATCGTAGGAAATGTCAGATTACATCATGACAAAGCTCACTAAGCCTTTTATTGGAAACAGTATGTTTTGTCACCAATTCTTCGGGTATAAGAGCAAACTTCTTAATTTGAGCCATGAAATAATGTAGTTAAAACACTCAAGGCTGCAGGAATAAGTATGTTGAGGAAACCTCCTTTCTGTAAAATGACTTGACGTTTTTTTGGTAAAGACACTTTACGATTACTTAAACGACGCAAAGTTTTCTTGTGTTTGCAGAGAGCTTTTTTCTGTTGTGCAGTCAATGGGATATTTCCATTCAATGTGTTAATGCAACATTCGCATATGGCTTTTATACAGTTCTTATTGAGTTTACTTAATAACGTTTTTCGTAACCTTAATGGACAAACTTGCAACAGTCGTAATTGATTGAGTTGCTCCTTCTTAAGCGTCATCTTGCCAAATGATACTTATCTTCAAAGTAATTCACTTTTATATCATTTAAATTGATACACGATCTGTCTTTCAGTTGGTAAAATTTTGGTACGTAATCGTAATTCTTCTGGTGTTTCAGCACGTAAATCTATAAATAAATAGGAATAGGGGTTTTTCGTTGCATCTTCAAAGACTTCTTGAAATAACTTGACATGTCGAGGAAATAATTGTCTTCCTAGATGTGAAATCTGACTCAAGTCTCGTCTATTTTTACACAGCACTAAATAGTGTGCATTCAATGTAATGTCACGCATTTCTCTCCCTTTGTAGAAAAAATTTTGTGTTATGAAGATAACACTCAGGTTTAAATGGTGACTACCTTTTGTAAAAAGGTCAGTTAAATGACTGTTAGCATTTGGCATTAAATCGTCAATTACAAAGAGTGTATTATCGCCCAAAAATTCTTTAAATGTCGTAGGTAGACCTTCTTCAAATATCACATTATCAATTTCATCATATAAGGGTTGATGTATTCCGTAAAACCAAACAACCTTATCGGGAACAATTGAAAACATCCCCTGCTTTTCACTTATCAAATCCCGCACAAAATAACTTTTACCGCATCCTGTTGGACCGGCGATTACCATCGTAAAAGGATGTTGTAACTTTGGAAATTCCATGTTGAATGAGAGACGAGACATAGTGTTACTGTTTAAATACTTTCTTTATTGATAAAATGGTGCTACAATTCTAAAGTGCTTGATTACAAAATGATGCACTTTGATATCATTACATATTTGATTGGGTACAAAAAACAAGAGAATATCGTTCATAGAACGTCCATTACATTTAGAATATAAATAAAAAATACAATATTGTCCACACACGGAACTCGCATTCGATTGAAGTATCATAGGATTGAACTCTACATGTTGATAATTTTTAACATAACTTGAAATTTCTCCAGTAAAATATGAGGGCGGGTTTCCGAACGAGTCAAAGAAGCATATTTCTGTAGGTGATTCTATATAGAAAGCCACCCAATGGGTACCTTCTTGATTGGACTTGTCAGTGTTGGCAATAAAACAGGCTGGAAAGTTTCGAACATATGTTGGTAATCGATCACTTGAGAAAACACCCAAGAATATATTCTTGGTTTTTGCATTTCCAGAAAGAATTCTGGTTATTTGTAGGGTATCCATTAATTCGGAAAGTCACACACCACGTGACGTGATGTGGATATTTCAATCACGTTTTGAAACTCTGCATAAATGAGCACTGATAAAGTTTCCACAATAGCCTCGGAAAATTTAATTTCCACACGTAAATTTCCTTGGTGCTGGAGATTAAAATGTTCTCCGTCGCAAAGATCAGGACCTAGATCAAATGCGTAAAGTACATGTCCTCTGGCGTATTCTTCTTGAGATAAGTAAATTCCCTTATCATGATTAAATCCGGAAAATAAACTGTGATAAGCCCGAACGTAGTTGTTGGAATCAAAATTAAGCTCTAAAGGCTTGCAGGGAACCGGTTGCCCATCTACGTAAATAGATACAAAGTTTGCACTATGATGAGAAAAGAGAAATGGATTCTTTGAATATTGTCTATTCATTGCAGCATTTCCTAAACAGGTGAGAATGACACGTTTTGGCATGAGTCCAAGAAACACATTATCTTGTAAAAACGACCAACTCCCCTTGGCAATGCTATAAGTTTTGCAAATCACTCGATCAATTGGATATTTGCACGATGTCTTCTCCAAAGCCTTTGCATGCCCAATAGCAACGGCAGGGCTCACCTTCACTTTTCTTATAAACATAGAAGCATGCTCTAGAACTATCTTGTAATCACCATCCACTTTGGTTGAAATTAAGCAAAATGAGGATTTGCTGCGTATCATTTTAATTTTGATATCCACCAAGTTAATCATGAGACGATTTTGTTGAAAAATGTCACAGTGGAGTTGACCAATCATTTCTACGGTCTGGCTGTCTTTGATAAGATTGTAACGTGTCTTCAATCCAGCATCAGCATTCGTATCTATGGGGTCTATGATATCAGGTTGTGTATCTTTGTAGAATCCTTCACAGGAAAGTAAACTTTTCTTGGCATCTTCTCCATAATTTAACAATGTCTCTATATAGGCTCTAAAAGGATAAGTGTTGCTTGCAGAAGAAATATTTCTCTCGTTTAAACTAACGTCTACTTGACTGAAAAGCGAATGAAGGAAAAGGTTGACGGGAGCAACTGGTTCCTTTTCTGGTAGTTTAGTTCCATCTGCTTTCGTCACTTTCACTTTCACGTGTAGATAGGAAGCAGCTAAGTCCACATATTCTTCACTACTTCCTGATATTGAAAATTCAATCGGTCCACCATCTCGTGCACTTGAAAGGGGATGAAATTCGACAAATTGTCCTTTTTCGATAACGGTCTGGGTTGGGGGAATTGAAAATAAATCCAATTCCGACTTGACGCAAGGAGCAGAATCTTTGTAGATGAAGGAAGCCATTAGGAGAAAATATCATGCGATGTGCACTTCTTCTTGGCTGAATGTGGAATGATTGATTTTTTCTTCTGCAAACGCTTTTTATGTCTTTTTCCACTACCAATCATAGTCTTGACTTTGGTGGCGGCTTTATCTGTTAACACATTTCCAGCTTCTTTTAGTCTTCGTTTGGCGGCCATTTTAAAATCTTGGCCTTGAGAAACATCATTCATCAGGTTGACACCGCTGTGAAACATTTGTTTCCCAATAGCTTTAGCACCTGATTTCAGTAGCGGCGCTGCGGCACGAAAAAATGATCTGAATAGACCTCCTAATCCATATCCTCTCTGATAAGAACTTCCTTGGTAATAATTCAAGCCTTTTCCCGTCTGCTGCACATAATAATCTTCAAAAGATTTTTGACAACACTGATAAGGGACATACATCATGAGAGAGATTTCTGACGAAAGTGTAACTTCACGTACGAGCGCCCACGTTCAAATGGCGTTAAACACCCTGCATGCGTCCTTATAACGATTTCCAAAGTCTCAATCATTTTCCGGTTTACAGGTAAGTAGTGCGGTCTATCATACTGTTCGCTAATCATCTCACCATCTTGTCCTCTCACTCTGACCACTCGAAGGAGAGGCGCTAAGACATCTCCCACAATTTGTGGTTCCACTATATCCGTATAAATCATCAATACGCGATAATGTGCAGAGGGGTCAGCTACGAATGGACCAACAACAGTTGTTTCTATACTTGCGTCACGAAGTTATTTCCATAGGTTCAAATCCAAGCATTTCAGCAAGTCCTTGATATAATATGAGTTTCGCATTATTTTTCACAGTTATCTGAACGCGCTTCGTGACACCATTATAACTTGTAACAATTTTATCATCATGTTCTTTCACATAAATAGCCTTTAAAATATCAGGAACCGTCTCATAACAACCCGGAGGTAATCTTCTTCCTACCTCTAACTTTCCATCCGTTTCAAAACCGATTAAATTATTTTGATGATTCACATTATACCAAGTATGCGGATATAAAAACTCTACCATTCCAACTTCCCATTCTCCTTTCAGTTCAATTGGTATGGGTAAGCGAGTAATAAAATGGGAAATTTTGTTTTCAGGAAAATAGGACCTGGAACTATCTGAGATCAGCGTAATGTAGAAACTCATGATGACGAATGAGTCTTGCAACGTGTGTCATCAATATTTATAGGGCTAATAAATTTGAAGTGGGAATCCATTGATTAAACTTGTCGGGATATCCTCGATATTTCACAAAATATTCCATTTTCTTTTTACGCAAGCGTTTTCTTAAAACTTTCTCAATTGGAAATTCATCTTTCATTGTAACCTTTTGCAACTCTTGCGCATAAAACGTCCCTTTTATAGACTCTCCTAATAAATCATTCACTCTATACACTGCAGGCTGCCTTTTGACACATTCTGTTATGACAAACAATTCTTCCGTCCAATTCGTTTCATACCCCTTTTCGAAGGTTAGTTTCTTCTTTGAAATGCGTACGACATCATCCACATTAAATATACACTTGGGTTTAGGTAAATTCTTCATATCTCCGTATAATGTAAACCAAACATCCTGTTCATTTTCGATATTTACTTCCACGGGGGCCCGCTTGGTACTTGAATGGTAAGTATGATTATAACTTTTCACTAAATCTTGTAATACGTCAATGTATTTATGTGTATTTTTAGCGGTAAAGTACTTCCACATTTTCGTTTTTAAACTTCTATTAAAACGCTCCACTATGTTGGCTTTTGACATATTGTATGTCGTGAAAAATCTAATTCCATTCCTTTTCAGAAATGATTGAAAGAGTTTGTTCTTAAATTCAGTTCCCTGATCCGTTTGAAGTGATTTCGGAGTTCGTTCATTCAATATTATTTTGAAGGCTTTGACAATATCACCACCATTTTTCTGCTTGAGGGGAATTGCCCATGCATGTTTTGATAGTATATCGATACAAGTCAAAATATAGCGATAACCATCATTAAACTTTACTAAACTTGGTATATCCACCAAATCCGCCTGCCACTGCTGATCAATGTTATACACTATTACCCGATTCGTAGGAAATTTATGACGAATGGGTTTGTGGAGGGTATATGCATCCACCCCCTTTAGCCATTTCTGTATCGTTTTCTTGGGAATCTTTCTTCCTGAGGCACGGTATAATGCATCGATACCACCGAAACTTGCTACATGACCCGGGTCTTGATACGTCGCATTCATTACAGCAAGAAATTTTATTAACTCTTATCTGTATCCTAAGTCTTAACATTTTCACATTGAAATAGATAAGTTTCCGGTTTCATTGAGACGAAGTGTAAAATCAATAGGAAATCGATCACTGCCGGTAATAATATAAATTATTGTTAAAATTATAAACAGTACAATATATAAACAAGAACCAATAGTTACTTCACTCGACAATTCCATCTTATCAACTGACGCATTCATCTAAATACACTTCTTTATAAAGACTTGAACGGATATGAAGTCGTGGCGTAGTGGTTAACATAACCTAAATAACTACACCCCGATTTCATTTTGAAGAGAAGGGTTGTAAGTTCGGTCCTTCAATAGTTAAAGAATAGAAAAATAAAATATTTTGTATACATGCAGCTATCACTAAATGGCAGCACGTGTATATCAACTAACATTTTAAAAGTAAAACAATGAAATAGAAAGACAATTCTTTTTTATTTCACATTACATATGTACATTTTTTTTTATTTCAGATACAATATCATTATAGGTCAAGTATTCAAAAAATTGATGTGTAAAGCAATTCAAAATATTTCTGGCGCGCAGGCCATTGATAACACGAACAACATTCAATATTAAATAAGCATCATCTCCAACACTTAAGTATCTATCCTCATTCGATTTCATAATACAGTCATGATTCCATTGACAGGGGTCATTTATTTCACATGCATAGCATTGGTATAGTTCAGTAACATTAATAGATACTTCTTCTTGTAAAGTACATATAAACTCATGCATTAAATTTGGATGTAAAGCAGGTATTTCATTGCATTGTTCCAAAATCTTAGAAGGTAATAGAGTACTTATGAGAAATTCTTTAATAAATATATCGATATCATAAATAATTTCTCTAATTTTAACAAGGTTTATGTGATTAACTTTAAGAGGAGACAATTTTAACTTAAATTCATTGTAATGAAATATCTGGTGAAAAACTAACTCACCATTTTTGCAGAAGATTGCTAGTTGATTGTTACAAATCACACTTGAAGAAGCATATTTGGTGTTGACGATATGAATCTTTTTTCTAAAGTCTACATATGTCGAAATGTTCATAATAATACCGCTGTATGTTGGGGTCAAATGTTCGTTCTTCTGACGCATGTGCACAAATAGTTTGTTTTCCAGTTGATGAATAGCAACTACAAAGCCATACTCAAAGTTCCACTCTTTCAGGCATATGCTGGTTTTCTTGGCGAGCGGAGTTTCATCTATATACAGCTTGGTCAACCAATCGTTATCGGGGATCTCGGTAGGAGAATCACTTGACATGTGTGAAGCTTTTCGCTTACGAGGATGTTCAACAATATCCGTGGGTCTCACAATAATGTTCCGAAAGGTTAGGCTGATTCTCGGTTCCGTCATGGTAGGATCGGCAGCAATTTCATGGGTCCAGAAATTGTTGGTTGGCGGCCTCATCAGAAGAAGAGATCCACTTGTCAGGGGGACTTTACTGGAGATGAAATCAGGTCGGCGAAACATCATGGTACGGGTCGCTCCAAGACTTATAGTTGGGATGATAGAAGTTGGGTCTAAATCTTTCTCATCATCTTTATGAGCACCAATCTTGGCAACTCCATCTAAATAGAAGTTTAGAAGGACATAGTTGAATGCTTGTCCAGTCTTGTTTTCAACATCTTTCTTCACAGAAAGTAGGGTAGGGGTCCACGGCTTGGCGACGACACTTGTCCCAGAAAATGCATATGAAAGTCCAATATCACCAAAACCAATCACTTTTCTCTTTGGCATGTAACTTTTTCCATTAAAGGTAAGATGTAGGTTCTCAAACTCATATTTCAGCAATTCCTCAAACAACTGCTGCGATTTAGCTGCATCGTAAAAGCTTTCAACAAGTTCGATATTCAAATCAGTCGACATTTTAACTTTGAAGAAATAGCAAACGCACCTTCACTTGACAAAATCAGGGGGAGAAATGGCGTTATCGTCAGCTATCAAACCCGTGAGTAACGCAGTTCATGCATTCTGATTGGCTGAAAGAAGTCAAGTGACCATCAACCAGCTCGTGATCGGCTAATCTCCCCCTCCTATCTTATCACCGCACAATATCCTGCTTCAACAAGCTCAAACAGGATCACTCATCCAATTAACACCTGCTCATATCCTGTTTAAAACCTCGAAGCTGTTGCCAACACATCCCTAAACTATTAGTAGCTATTAAACAATCATAAGCGAGCATTTATTTCGGTCCATCAGAGAAGACATTAAGCAAGTTATGACGTCACTAGTAAAAATGTCTATAGCTCTAACTAATTCATTTTGAAGCAACCCTAGGACAACTCAACTCCGCCTTAGTTCAAAGGTACACTTTGTAAAAACAATGACGTCAAACCCATTGTGAAGTCACAAAAAATGTCTATAACTCTAACTAATTCATTTAAAAGCAGCTCTAGAACAACTCAACTCTACCCTGTAGAAACCCAAACTAAAAAAGCCCGTTGCCATTCTTTAAAGTTAAACTTTATAAAATAATGAATGACGTCATACCCATTGTGATGTTACACATTAAAAGCTCATAATGAAACCGAGCCTAACAGCAGCAGGAGGGAAATGGCTCAACAGCAGGAGAAAAATAGAATGAATCATCAACATCATGTGATAACTTGTTTTAACAAGTGCTTATCGGGATGATGACTCACAAACACAGTAATAGTAACCTTCATTAAGATATTAATAATCTCATTAAGATAACAATAACCCTTATCTATCCCTCATGTAGGAGTATGGTAAACCTCATTAACCCCCCTCTAACACGTGACGTCAAACTTCCGGCAGCCTAGTTGCAATATCAATTAAAACAACCTTCCGTGGCGTAGAATCCTCAACCAATCAGGGGTGGGATGGGTTTGGCGCAAAATCGGTCGGGATTAAAATGGGATGGGATGGGATTGCATTCAAACCCCCTCTTTTTCTCTACTGGTGTTGCATTATTGTAATAAATAGTTTTTTTTTTATATATATATATATATATATTTCTCGACAGGGGAGGTGCTTCTAATATTAAGACTTCTACACAGCAATTAGTTTTTAGTGAGTGAAGCGAGCCCCTGCTTGCATTGCAATGAACCATTCAACTAGTGAAGTAAGTCTGTGCTTATGTGTTAATGAACTTTTCAGCTAGCGAAGCGAGCTCGATTTCGCATAACGATGAACCTTCCTGCGTTCAAAGCGTCAAAAACTGGAACCTATACACCAATGACGGATTTCCGCAACGCGGGACCACACAGCAATCCAAAATATTGCACATGGGTAAAAAAAAATCTTAGCAAAGCACGGGTATTCAGCCAGTCTGTAATATAACGGAGGCGATAGAAATACCAATTTTATTAATTTTGATCAATCCTCCCGCGTTATAATGAAACATTTAGATGGTACCCATCACCTCCAGAACAAAGAGTCGTACACAGGAAATCCATTTACCTGTGCCTTGCTACCATTTGGTCCAGGAGTGACACCTCTTCCAGGGTGTCGTCACCATACACCCGCCTCCTTATCTGCCTCCTGAGGAGTCCTCTGAGGCCACCTCTTGCCCTCAGGATGCGGTTGTAGAGCCAGACAGCCCTGAGGCGTTCGCGCCCAGGATGGTGTGCGGCGCATATCAAATGGCGAAGTCTCAATCCGTAGCTTTCGCACATGGCCATGACCACGCAGAGCAGGTAGAGAAGACCTGTAATGGGAACGGGGCTGTTAATGGTGGTTGGATGGAATGAAAGGGTAAACCAGGATGAGACCAAATAGGTTGTACTGGGAAAAGAAGATAATGGATTAGTTAGTACTAGGCTGAGAGGCGACTGCAATTTTTGGACCCCATCGAACATTATTCTGAATTTTTTATAGAAATTGGAGAAAAGTGAGTAGATTACGAATCTACTGGTCTGCCGTGGCGAAAATGGCCGAAACTGGTCAAAAATCGACTTTTAATAAGTTGAACTAAATCCAGTTGCCAAATGCGCCATAACTTGCCAAATAATGAGCTTTTTTTTTTTATTTGGTAACCCTCACTCTTTGGTTTTCAATTAAGAAAGTTGCAGACGATTCGGATTTGTGGCTATGGCTTACTTGCATTTTTCACAAATGAGCGAAATTGGCAAGAAACATTACGTCACTGATGACGTAACTGATATCGCCAATTTGGCTTAGTTTTAAAAGATACAAGTTTTCCGAGCCAGAGATCAGAAATCGTTTGCGCTTTTTTTCATTGAAAATCAAAATGCAGTGGTTTAACAGACGAAAAAGTTTATTCTCTTTTTGGCAAATTATGACATATTTGACAATAGGATTTTAGTTCAACTCATTTCAATTCGATTTGTGATCAGTTTCGGTCATTTTTGCCACGGCAGACCAGTGGATTCGTAATCTACGCACTTTTCTCCAATTTCTATAAAAATTCAGAATGATGTTCGATGGGATCCAAAAATTGCAGTCGCCTCTAGGACTCTACAGGATGTATGCAAAAGAATGACTCTCATATTCTCAACAGACTGCGCCCATGGCGATTTCTTCGTCTTCCACACGAAGAGAACCATCTAGTGGCTATTCCCCAAAACGTTTGGCCATGATGCCTTACCAGGGATTTAGCGTTCATTTGCGAGATTTTCGTTGTTTCATAAATATAACAATTTAAAATCGGGTGATTATGTTTTAAGCAACCTCTGATTCCACTAGAGTAGATCGAATTTTGTTTTCTTTTTAGAATTCATAAGGTGAAAAAATTTGTTGCATATATTGATAAGAAAAAGTATAAAAAGAAATTTAAATAATATTAATAACAATAATAATAATAATAATATCTTCCTTTCGCGTATTCAGCACAAAGTTTGGAAAAAAATTAAAAATAACTATTTTTCATAAGTTTATGGAACTTTCCAAGCTTCCTATATTTGAAAAACAATAGTTTGCAATGTGTTGAGAAAGGATGGTATAACAAAGGAAAACACTATTCTCTGCATTTTTAAAACATATATTAATAATTAAAAATACTCAATAGTGATTTTTTTTCTTTTTCTTTTTTTAAGATTTTTCTGTTAAATGGCTACTAACATTATTTCTTAATTTTTTTTTAAAAAAAAACCACGCCTTTATTCATTTGGCATTCTTTTCTTCGGTTTTTTTTTTTTTTTTTTTTATCCCAGTGATGTAATTTGAAAGAAACTTTAGTAAAAAAGTCAAGCATTAAGAATCTTGAAGGAAAAAAAAAACTGGTTGTCCTAACGTAGCAGCCTCTTGAACCAGGGCCACACACTTTTTGTGATGGCTCTGTTACAAGTTCATCACAACGTCATACAGCTTGTGAGTGACAAGGAAATACGTTGAAGTCTGCATCCAATTGTCTCCTGTAGAGCAACAACGCTGGCTAATATCGACAAACATAGCCAATCAAGATGTGGAACGTTGCGAATCTATCGTTGGAAGCGATATTTGACAATCTTACCCAATGCTGGATATAGAATAAGGGAGGTTTTGAAATGTCGATCACAGTTTTAAAATTAGTTTTTATCTATAATAATAAAACAAGCTGTGTGTCTGTCTGTCTGTCTGTGACTCTGTGGATCTATAGAAACCTACTTAAAATTGAAGTAGAGCTCTGAAATTTTCAGCATTAGTAGTTTTGGCGTTCTAATTGTATACATCACAAACAGAATGTCAAAATTTTAATTAGTTCTTTTTTAATTAATTTGTTTAATTATTTAATAAATATGTTACAAAACGATGTCTAAAAGGGCTACAGCTCTGAAATTTTCAACATAAGTAGTTTTCGCTTTTAATTAGAATTTTCAATTTTTATTTTATTCTTTTTTAATTAATTTTTTTAATTAATTAATAAACATTTTACAAAACGACTACTAATAGGACTACAGCTCTGAAATTTTCAACATAAGTAGTTTTCGCTTTTAATTAGAATTTTAAAAAACAGAATTTTCAATTTTTATTTTGTTCTTTTTTAATTAATTTTTTTAATTAATTAATAAACATTTTACAAAACGATTACTAATAGGGCTACAGCTGTGAAATTTTCAACATAAGTAGTTTTCGCTTTTAATTAGAATTTTAAAAAACAGAATTTTCAATTTTTATTTTGTTCTTTTTTAATTAATTAATAAACATTTTACAAAACGACTACTAATAGGGCTACAGCTTTGAAATTTTCAACATAAGTAGTTTTCGCTTTTAATTAGAATTTTAAAAAACAGAATTTTCAATTTTTATTTTGTTCTTTTTTAATTAATTTTTTTAATTAATTAATAAACATTTTACAAAACGATTACTAATAGGGCAACAGCTGTGAAATTTTCAACATAAGTAGTTTTCGCTTTTAATTAGAATTTTAAAAAACAGAATTTTCAATTTTTATTTTGTTCTTTTTTAATTAATTTTTTTAATTAATTAATAAACATTTTACAAAACGATTACTAATAGGGCTACAGCTCTGAAATTTTCAACATAAGTAGTTTTCGCTTTTAATTAGAATTTTAAAAAACAGAATTTTCAATTTTTATTTTGTTCTGTTTAATTAATTTTTTTAATTAATTAATAAACATTTTACAAAACGATTACTAATAGGGCTACAGCTCTGAAATTTTCAACATAAGTAGTTTTCGCTTTTAATTAGAATTTTAAAAAACAGAATTTTCAATTTTTATTTTGTTCTGTTTAATTAATTTTTTTAATTAATTAATAAACATTTTACAAAACGACTACTAATAGGACTACAGCTCTGAAATTTTCAACATAAGTAGTTTTCGCTTTTAATTAGACTTTTAAAAAACAGAATTTTCAATTTTTATTTTGTTCTTTTTTAATTAATTTTTTTAATTAATTAATAAACATTTTACAAAACGATTACTAATAAGGCTACAGCTCTGAAATTTTCAACATAAGTAGTTTTCGCTTTTAATTAGAATTTTAAAAAACAGAATTTTCAATTGTTATTTTGTTCTGTTTAATTAATTTTTTTAATTAATTAATAAACATTTTACAAAACGATTACTAATAGGGCTACAGCTCTGAAATTTTCAACATAAGTAGTTTTCGCTTTTAATTAGAATTTTCAATTTTTATTATATTCTTTTTTAATTAATTTTTTTAATTAATTAATAAACATTTTACAAAACGACTACTAATAGGACTACAGCTCTGAAATTTTCAACATAAGTAGTTTTCGCTTTTAATTAGACTTAAAAAACAGAATTTTCAATTTTTATTTTGTTCTTTTTTAATTAATTTTTTTAATTAATTAATAAACATTTTACAAAACGATTACTAATAAGGCTACAGATCTGAAATTTTCAACATAAGTAGTTTTCGCTTTTAATTAGAATTTTAAAAACCAGAATTTTAAATTTTTATTTTGTTCTGTTTAATTAATTTTTTTAATTAATTAATAAACATTTTACAAAACGATTACTAATAGGGCTACAGCTGTGAAATTTTCAACATAAGTAGTTTTCGCTTTTAATTAGAATTTTAAAAAACAGAATTTTCAATTTTTATTTTATTCTTTTTTAATTAATTAATAAACATTTTACAAAACGACTACTAATAGGGCTACAGCTTTGAAATTTTCAACATAAGTAGTTTTCGCTTTTAATTAGAATTTTAAAAAACAGAATTTTCAATTTTTATTTTGTTCTTTTTTAATTAATTTTTTTAATTAATTAATAAACATTTTACAAAACGATTACTAATAGGGCAACAGCTGTGAAATTTTCAACATAAGTAGTTTTCGCTTTTAATTAGAATTTTAAAAAACAGAATTTTCAATTTTTATTTTGTTCTTTTTTAATTAATTTTTTTAATTAATTAATAAACATTTTACAAAACGATTACTAATAGGGCTACAGCTCTGAAATTTTCAACATAAGTAGTTTTCGCTTTTAATTAGAATTTTAAAAAACAGAATTTTCAATTTTTATTTTGTTCTGTTTAATTAATTTTTTTAATTAATTAATAAACATTTTACAAAACGATTACTAATAGGGCTACAGCTCTGAAATTTTCAACATAAGTAGTTTTCGCTTTTAATTAGAATTTTAAAAAACAGAATTTTCAATTTTTATTTTATTCTGTTTAATTAATTTTTTTAATTAATTAATAAACATTTTACAAAACGACTACTAATAGGACTACAGCTCTGAAATTTTCAACATAAGTAGTTTTCGCTTTTAATTAGACTTTTAAAAAACAGAATTTTCAATTTTTATTTTGTTCTTTTTTAATTAATTTTTTTAATTAATTAATAAACATTTTACAAAACGATTACTAATAAGGCTACAGCTCTGAAATTTTCAACATAAGTAGTTTTCGCTTTTAATTAGAATTTTAAAAAACAGAATTTTCAATTGTTATTTTGTTCTGTTTAATTAATTTTTTTAATTAATTAATAAACATTTTACAAAACGATTACTAATAGGGCTACAGCTCTGAAATTTTCAACATAAGTAGTTTTCGCTTTTAATTAGAATTTTCAATTTTTATTTTATTCTTTTTTAATTAATTTTTTTAATTAATTAATAAACATTTTACAAAACGACTACTAATAGGACTACAGCTCTGAAATTTTCAACATAAGTAGTTTTCGCTTTTAATTAGACTTAAAAAACAGAATTTTCAATTTTTATTTTGTTCTTTTTTAATTAATTTTTTTAATTAATTAATAAACATTTTACAAAACGATTACAGATCTGAAATTTTCAACATAAGTAGTTTTCGCTTTTAATTAGAATTTTAAAAACCAGAATTTTCAATTTTTATTTTGTTCTGTTTAATTAATTTTTTTAATTAATTAATAAACATTTTACAAAACGATTACTAATAGGGCTACAGCTCTGAAATTTTCAACATAAGTAGTTTTCGCTTTTAATTAGAATTTTAAAAAACAGAATTTTCAATTTTTATTTTGTTCTGTTTAATTAATTTTTTTAATTAATTAATAAACATTTTACAAAACGACTACTAATAGGACTACAGCTCTGAAATTTTCAACATAAGTAGTTTTCGCTTTTAATTAGACTTTTAAAAAACAGAATTTTCAATTTTTATTTTGTTCTTTTTTAATTAATTTTTTTAATTAATTAAAAAACATTTTACAAAACGATTACTAATAGGGCTACAGCTCTGAAATTTTCAACATAAGTAGTTTTCGCTTTAAATTAGAATTTTAAAAAACAGAATTTTCAATTTTTATTTTTTTCTGTTTAATTAATTTTTTTAATTAATTAATAAACATTTTACAAAACGATTACTAATAGGGCTACAGCTGTGAAATTTTCAACATAAGTACTTTTCGCTTTTAATTAGAATTTCAAAAAACGGAATTTTCAATTTTTATTTTGTTCTTTTTTATTAATTAATAAACATTTTACAAAACGATTACTAATAGGGCTACAGCTCTGAAATTTTCAACATAAGTAGTTTTCGCTTTTAATTAGAATTTTAAAAAACAGAATTTTCAATTTTTATTTTATTCTTTTTTAATTAATTAATAAACATTTTACAAAACGACTACTAATAGGGCTACAGCTTTGAAATTTTCAACATTAATAGTTGTGACCTTCTAATTGGATTTTTTAAAAACAGAATTTAACATTTTTTTTTAATTAATTAATTAACAAATATTTTACAAAAAGATTTGTAACTGGGCTACATTTCTGAAATGTTCAACACAAGTACTTTTAGCCTTTTAATTGGACACAGCTAGCCAAAATATTGCACATCTTTAAGTTTCGTAGCGAAGCACGGGTATTTAGCTAGTTTGTTTATAATAAAAGATTTTAAAATTTATTTATAACAAACGATGGATAGCAAAAGTATATTTTGTGTTGTTTTTGAATTATTTTTTTTTTTTTTTTTTAATCGTGTATTGCGGAACAATGCTTGAATTTCGGTTAGAATTGGTCAATTTTGTAGAACCTATATTTCTCATTTCAGTCATTACTACTGGGCTACATGACATGGCTGAAAATCGCCTCTAATGATTTAGATCGTGGTAATGCCTCTTGAGGTGGTCTAAGCATCAGCAACTCTGAAATTTCCGTGAAAATGCTATGGGGGGGGGAAGGGGTGAAAAGTTGAAAATGAATGTCTTTAACACATAGTTCTCTTCCCTGGAGCGTCGCTCCCTACTCCTTTTTCATCTCTCCACTGTTTTACTTACAAAAAAGGATAATATAAGAATTATCGAAAAGTATAACGCCAAAATTGCTATTTTGTTGGGTTAAAAATGTAAAAAATGTCGGGGATTAAAAATGGTAATAACAATATTTCACTTCAAATTTAAATGTAGTGACCAATATTATAGCGTAATTAAAAGTTGTGTGATGTTCCACACCCTTATTTTTTTTTAACGGAGCATGACTGAAAGTGCTTTTACCGCAGTCTGCTCCTAAACTGACACTTTTATTAATATGCACTGCTTATAGACTGAGAGGCGACTGAAATTTTTGGACCCCATCGAACATCATTCTGAATTTTTTATAGAAATTAGAGAAAGGTGAGTAGATTATGAATCCACTGGTCTGCCGTGGCAAAAATGGCCGAAAATGGTCAAATACAGAGTTTTCATAAGTTGAACTAAATCCAATTGCCAAATGCACCTTACCTTGCCAAATAATGAGTATTTTTTTTTATTTGGTAACCCTCACTCTTTAATTTTCAATTAAGAAGGATGCAGACGATTCAGATACCTGGCGACGGCTTTCTTGCATCTTGACAGTTGGCATTGCTAGTTGGCAATAAACATTACGTCACTAATAACGTAATTGATGTCGCCAATTTGGCTTACTTTTAAAAGATACAAGTTTTCCGAGCCATAGATCAGAAATCGTTTGTGCTTTTTCTCATTGAAAATCACAATGCAGTGGGTTGCCAGACGAAAAAGTTTGTTCTCTTTTTTGGCAAGTTATGACATATTTGGCAATCGGATTTTAGTTCAACTCATTCCAAGTCGATTTTCGATCAGTTTCGGCCATTTTCGCCACGGCAGACCAGTGGATTCGTAATCTACTCACTTTTCTCCAATTTCTACAAAAAATTCAGAATGATGTTCGACGGGGTCCAAAAATTGCAGTCGCCTCTCGGACTATTACACTTCTTTATTATAAACATTTTTAAGTGGTTGCAACAACTTATTTAATATCAGTTTGGTTGGTTGGTTGTTTTCAGATTATCTGGCGCCATCAGCAACACGAGGGCTATAATGCGCCGAAACATTCTTCATTAGACAGCCAACATACATTTACAAACACCCATGCCTAACACTGGACTCGAACCCGCAACCTCGCAGTCTAGAAGCTAGCATGCTAAACACTATACCGTTTGGTCGGCTATTTAATATCAGGATTAAATACTTCACCATATTATTAAATATAAATCTAATCGAATAAAATCCAATCAGAAATATATTTAAAGAAAACATATACGTTTTACATGCTGGTATACTAACTTGCATTACTATTGAATAAATGCTAAAAAAAAATCTTCTTATTTGCTTTCAATAAAATTTGAATTAAGTCGTAAGTTGATTTCTACTTAAAAGCAAGTATTGTTAACTTCTCAATAGCTTAAATCACGTTAAAATTACTTGAAATGCATTCAGGGTATGCATTCAAAAAAAAAAAAAAAAAAAACTTTAAAGCGGTGAATGAAATAACTTTAGGCTTTGTCAAAGTGCATTGCGACGACCAAAAGTTTGTGAAATCAATTTAAAAGCTTATTCGTGCAGTCTTAGAACTATTATTTACTAAACACTACTTGACAGAAAATGTGTCACGTACTTCAACTAGTTGTAACTTAGGCAATTTTTCAATAAGATTTAAAATACCAAACAAAGTTGTTTTCTGAATAAATTGATACAATGAAAAACTTGCACAAGTGAGGAAAATGAATATTTTTTGTATTTTCTAGTGTTATCCAACGAATATATTTGAGCAGTGCAATTATTTTTTTTTTTCTTTATGCTTTCAATTAATCAAAAATCGAGTTTGAATTTAGCCGAAATCAAAGCAAAAGTCACGTGACCAAAAACGCATAAAAAAAACTGTGACGTGGTTACGCAGAGATAAAGTCGCAAAACGAAGGAGAAACCACACTCATTCCTCGTCTAAAACAGGTTTTAGACTGGTTCATTATCTGAGCGTTGACGTTACACGCAAAAGTGGCTTTTTCCCGCCAAATCGCAAAGTGAAAAAATAAATATTTTTTTTAACTATCTATCCGAGCTCAAATTTTTGAAAGAATGGTATTGTTTTTCATGATATTTTCTCTACTTTTATTTATAATAAAACCAAAAAACGTGAAAGTTCCTCATTCATTCCCAAACAATATATGGTTTACTTTTACGTCTACCAGATGTAAAAAAAAAAAAAAAAGTTCAACCAAAAAAAGGCTTAATTTTTTTACTTATTTTTGAATCCTTTATGTAAACTTCGATTTTGTGTGTTTTTATGTTTGTTTATGAGAGAGGAATCTGCGTAAGCGTAATTAACCCCCTTGTCTTTATCCAATCGGGCTGAAACTTGGCCGGTAGACTCGATGTCGATCACAATGCCTTCTATCAAATTTTGGGACTGTTGCTGTCACTAAAAGGTTGATTTTACGGAATACTGACAAACCAACTTGCCGTCATCCATTCGCGTTAAAATGGCATCGAAACTATCATTGTTGAAACTCTTTCCTGTTGCCAAAATTGTTTTAATAAATAATAAAGTTACTTTGATCAGAATAAATAAATAATATTTGGATGGGAGAGCATAAATTTAGGATCATTTTTGATAAATAAATTTTAAAACGTAATTTGCCGCACATTTTGCTGATAGAAATGTTTTTGATATCGGCGCTGTGTTAATGAATATAAAAACTCACAATGCATATAAAGCATTTTCAATAACTCTGTTTTTATGGCTTACATTGTTATCTATAATAATAAAACAAGCTGTCTGTCTGTGGCTCTGTGGATCTACAGAAACCTACTTAAAATTAGAGTAGAGCTCTGAAATTTTCAACATGGGTAGTTTTGGCCTTCTAATTGTATACATCACAAACAGAATGTTAAAATTTTAATTACTTCTTTTTTAATTAAATTTTTTAATTAATTAATAAATATGTTACAAAACGATATCTAATAGGGCTACAGCTCTGAAATTTTCAACATAAGTAGTTTTGGCCTTCTAATTGGATTTTAGAAAAACAGAAATTTAAATTTTTGTTTAGTTCGTTATTAATTAATTTTTTTAATTAATTAATATATATATTACAAAACGATTTCAAATAGGGCTACCAGCTTTGAAATTTTCAATATAAATAGTTTTGGCCTTCTAATTGAATTTTTGAAAAACAGAATTTAACTTTTTTTTTTAATTAATTAATTAATTAATTAACAAATATTTTACAAAACGATTTGTAATTGGGGTACATTTCTGAAATTTTCAACTCAAGTAGTTTTGGCCTTCTAATTGGACTGATAAAAAGAATGTTAAAATTTTAATTTGCTTTTCAATTAATTTTTTCACAAAAAGCGATTTCGAATAAACCTAAATCTCTGGATGTTTCAGCATAAGTAGTTTGAGCCACTAATTTTGCTTTCCACAAACACAAGTTAAAATAATCTTAAAGGGGTGTAGTATTATTGTATTAACGGGGAATTTTTGTTTTTTCTTGACAAGAGAGAGGTTTTTAATATTAAGTCTTTACGTAGCAATTATATTTTAGTGAATGAAGCTAGCTAATGCTTACGCAGCAATGAACCTTTCAGCGATCAAAGCGAACCTACGCTTGCATAGCAATAAACCTTTTAACGAGTGAAATAAGCCTGTGTTTATGTGTCCATGAACCTTCCTGCGAGCGAAGCGTCAAAGACTGGGTCCTGTACACGAATGACAGATTTCCCAACTCAAGGCCTCACGGCTAGCTAAAATATTGCACATGTTAAAATTTCGTAGCGAAGCACGGGTATTTAGCTAGTCTAATAATATACGATTATTTCAAAAATGAAAAATCTCATAATCAATTTCGTTCATCAAGTTGAAAATGTATAATTTTCATTTTCATGGGTAAAATATACTCTAATAAACAAAATCCTTTTATCTCTACGAATTTCCATTTTTACTTTCAATTACCCATATGTTAAGAAAGAGTAATAAAAGTATTATTTTCGGTCAGAAAAAAAAAAAAAATGGAATTGTTTTTTTGCATTTCTCCTCATTTCGGAACAACCTGAAAAAGTGGTCAAGAAAGAGTGTCTGTGAGATTTTAATAAACTATTAGAAACTATAAATTAATAGAAACACCATTAATAAAACTCAATAAATGTATTCCTCTGAGGTTCTAGTTGGTCCCAACAGAAATTCAAATTTATTTCAGTGTGCATTTCATGTTAATATTTTGACAAGTTTTGAAACCGTATTGCAGAAACAGATATGCAGACACCTAAGGTGTACGTTGTATTACATTTTTAATTAAATTTTAATAGAAAAAAAAATCATAAAAAAAGTTTTTAAAAAATCCTTTGCATGCATTGTCAATTTTTATATTCATTAACACAGCGCCGATATCAAAAACATTTCTATCAGCAAAATGTGCAGCAAACTAAGTTTCAAAAGTTATTTATTAAAAAAGAATTTGAAATTATGCTCTCATATCCAAATATCATTTATTTATTCTGATTAAAGTAATTTTATTATTTATTTATATAAAAAAATGGCATCAGGAAAGAGTGATCGGTTCAATGCTACTTTATCGCGATTGGATGACGGCAAGTTGGTTTATTAGCATTCCGTAAAAGCGACCATTTAGTAATAGCATCAGCCCAAAAAATTTAATCGAATGCATTGTCATCGACATCGAACCTATCTGCCAAGTTTTAACCCAATTGGATGACGTCAAGAGGGTTGATTAGACCTCCGCAGAATCCCCTCCCATCGACAAACAAAATCGAAGTTAATATAAAGTATTTAAATATTCAATTAAATGTTTAGAAAAACAAATCGTATACTTGAATACGAAACAAACTAGAAAAGTATCAATACTAATAGACTGAGAGGGGACTGCAATTTTTCGACCACATCGAACATCAGTCGGAATTTTTTTATAGAAGTTGGAGAAAAGTGAGTAGATTACGAATCCACTGGTCTGCTGTGGCAAAAATTACCAAAACTGGTCAAAAATCGACTTTTAATAAGTTGAACTAATCCAATTGCCAAATGCGCCATAACTTGCCAAATAATGAGCATTTTTTTTTATTTGGTAACCCTCACTCTTTAATTTTTAATTAAGAAGGTTCAGACGATTCAGATATCTGGCGACGGTCTACTTGAATCTATTAAAAGGGAGCCAAGTTGGCAATAAACATTACGTCACTGAAGACGTAACTAATGTCGCCAATTTTGCTTACTTTTAAAAGATACAAGTTTTCCGAGCCAGAGATCACAAATCGTTTGCCCTTTTTCTCATTGAAAATCAAAATGCAGTAGGTTGCCAGACGAAAAAGTTTGCCTTCTTTTTGGCAAGTTATGACATATTTGGCAATCGGATTTTAGTTCAACTCATTCCAAGTCGATTTTTGATCAGTTTCGGCCATTTTTGCCACGGCAGACCAGTGGATTCGTAATCTACTCACTTTTCTCCAACTTCTATAAAAAAATTCAGACTGATGTTCGATGGGGTCCAAAAATTGCAGTCGCCTCTCAGTCTACAAGCAAACTCCGAGTCTTCTCTGATCAATGGCCAGAGAAAGACTGCCTTCTACTTTTCTCAAGAAGGTAGCCCACTCTCAACAGCAGCAGAAAACTTTATACGATTTTTAATCTGATTGTGATTCGATTAAAACAGGTTGCCGGTATGCACACCCTTTTTCCATCCCACACCAGGGGGCGCAACAGTAAAGTCTTCAGTCAAAGTGCCATTAAACGTATTAATCCGATTATAGTCTTCCTCTCCCGCAATGCAAACACTCCGTTCGATCAAGGTGTGTACAAAAGAGGGGGGTGGGGGGGAGGGGATTCTTAAAGATTCCCCAAGACGATAAAGTATTCTCGTAAAAGATAAGAAATGCAAGTAGTTGGTAATGGAAAACTTATTTCAGAGAAAAATATTCCATAGCTTCTATCTCTCTCCTCCAAATTGATTGAGATTAGCAAATCCTTCCTGATGTTTTTGACAGATGGGAAGTGGTTGATGTTTCGAAAAGGATAACGATCATCGGAAGCGTTTGTAAAATAAATTCGACAGTTGTTGGCGTGTTTTAATTTATGCTATTGCAAGTATA